>JAUMHI010000057.1:13179424-13198981 GCA_032359435.1 Enteromius unitaeniatus | reverse complement strand
CACCTTTGTTGAAGTTTCCACCTGATTAAATACCTTTGTTGAATTTTACTCACCTTGTCCAGTCTCTTACGTTACAACTATTGACCGGGTATCTAACATGATCTCCATGATCTCACTTTAAAAAGAGATCGCGATCACATTGAATGAAAGATGAAGACAATGGACAATAATTTAATTTAATTTAATTTTATTTTATTTTTTGCATAAACACATTTGTTAATATTTCATAAATATTTGGCTGAATTGTATAATTTACTAACTGGACTGCTTCCATTTATTCAGAAATATACAGTGAGGCAAAATCAGAACATTTTGATCTTTATTTTGAGGTACATGGAAAAACAGCCCCAGTTGCTTAAAATTATTCTTCACAGTTCTTGATGAATGAAACCTTTAGAGACATATAATTTCTCTAAAAATTGCTGCTATCGGATGAATAGGGAAAGAGACATCTTAAATGAAGCGGAGCTGATCATTTCAGCCAACGAATGATTGGTGGTGATCAGACCTCCCAAGATAAATGTGTGAATATGACAGCTAATCAATTTGTGTTTCATTTTATATCAGTGTTCAGGCTATTCCCAGTAAAACGGCAAATTAAAAGCTGTCACGCATGCACACTGTGTACAAAAGGAGCTCTAGGAGGACGAGAGACCATCGCAGATGATGCTGAAATGAACTGTGGCCTGTTGAACTCTAGCTGTCTTCCCGTCTGGAGTTAATAAGGGCATGGCTTTTCTTCTGAGAACTCTGACCTCTGTAAAGCTCTTCTCGGCATCTCTTTGACACTGTTGCTCTGACTATAATGCCAATATCTGTGAAACAGATGACATTTTTGTGATGTAGTTGATGTAATATGTAGTTCCTCTGTAACTTTGTGTTAGCAGACGGTCCTCGTCCCTCGCAGAAAGAGATCACCTCCCTCAGAGCCTTCATGCTGCTCTTCCTCAAACAGCTGATACTGAAGGTGAGCAGCATTAAATATATTCCGATATTGTGTAACTGGATAAATGTGTAACAACGAATACAATTCTTGTTTACTTTTTTCACTTAATAAGGCAGATAAAATACAATTTAGAAGTTGGTACCGGATGTCCTGCTAAGTAACAATATAAATATATTATTATATTTTTTATTACAATAATAAATAGTAATTTTAGTTCTGCTCTGAAATTCACATGTTCTGCTCAACATAAAATAATAATTAAACAATTAAAATAATTAAATCTGACAAACTATATTGCCTTTAAAACATTTAGACTGTATTGAGGAAATCAAATCCTGGTTGTCAGTAAATCTGTTACATCTTAACGATACAAAGACAGAGGTTATACTGTTTGCTCCTAGCGATGCATCTGTTGCTGATATAGATCTGGGTGTTTTGACACAATACCAAAAGTCTGCTGTAACTAATCTAGGAGTAAAAATTGACTCAAACCTGAAATTTGATGATCAGATTAGCGCAGTTGTCAAAGCAAGTTTTTTCCAATTAAGACAATTGGCAAAAGCCAAACCTTTTCTTTCTCGGCATCATTTTGAGATTCTAATTCACGCTTTTATTACAAATCGCTTAGACTACTGTAATGCACTTTACTATGGCCTCAGCCAGGCGTCACTTGCACAATTGCAGCTTGTACAGAATGCTGCAGCACGGCTTTTAACTGGTACTAAAAAACAAGAGCACATTACTCTGATTTTAAAGTCATTACATTTTTGTTGTTGTAAGGTAGTTATAATATATATATATATATATATATATATATATACAGGTGCATCTCTATAAATAAGAATGTCCTGGAAAAGTTTATTAACGGGATTAACGCGACGCGCACCTCTAAGGAACCTAACGATGAGTTGTTGCTTACCTAGGGACTGGCCGTCCACTGCATCATGGTATGCTGCGATGGCAGCAACATACACTTTAATAGTTGAAGGGGACAGCCTGCGCTCCAACTTTTCCTGCAGGAAGGAAACCACAACTGCAATCGACCAGTTGACGAACAGACCGGGTGCACCAAAGGAGACTCTGGGCCCGGTGGCATTCAAGGGAGTGTCTTCCTCGGAAAGCACCATGGCGGGACTACGGGTTACCCCGTGAGCCATCTCACGAATGAGAGGCGTGATCTCAAAGTAGTGATGGTCATGCGTCCGCAATCTACGCATGATTCATCCACGAGCACTGCCTCAGCGTGTACCTGGCCCAGACATGAAAGACAGCACTCATGCCGTCTGAGGAGGTGACGAAACTCCCACACTCAGAAGCGCACGGCCGCATAGACATTCTGGAGAATGGCTACGAAATTGTGCTTGAAAATTGCTCTTTTGTTTGGCCAGTTGCCCAGGGAGGACCTCTTCGAGGCAATGCGTGCACTCAGGTAGAGGTCTCTTGCTGGCGAGCAAAAGACTGGCTCTATTTGAGACTTTAGAAAGGCTACCAGTCTCGCAGGTCCCGTTGTCAACTGCCCAGTAGTAGGATGAAGTGGCGAGAGAGCGTGAACTCCACAGGACTCTTTTTCAGAAGATTCTCTTTAGCAGACTCACACAGCATTCACTGCAACGATGATTGCTCCGAAGCAAAAAGCTGCAAGTGCCATCCAGCCATGCCCTCTTATACTTACGGCGTGATAAGGTGCACCTGGCTGTGATTTTTGCACGCCAATATTTATTGGCCTTTTTTCAAAGACTCGAAGAAGATTGGTCTCTCATGTAAGATCCCATATGTAACGTTGGAGTGAACTCGACTGAAGGGAAACCGCAGCCCTATGTGGACTGTCAAGTAAAATCGATTCAAGAATTTGTGTGAACTTCAGAAGGAATGGACTGAGGCTGTGGTGAAAGCATCAAGAGCCACCACACACAGGCATGTCAAGGAATTTTGCTACAGTTGTCATATTCCTCTTGTTATGCCACTCCTGAACCACAGACAATGTCAGGGGTGTCTTACCTGGGCTAAGGAGAAGAAGAACTGAACTGTTGTTCAGTGGTTCAAAGTCTTCTTTTCAGATGAGAGCAAGTTGTGTACTTCATTTGGAAACCAAGACCTAGAGTCTGGAGGAAGGGTGGAGAAGCTCATAGCCCAAGTTGCATGAAGTCCAGTGTTAAGTTTCCACAGTCTGTTATGATTTGGCGTGCAATGTCATCTGCTGGTGTTGGTCCATTGTGTTTTTTGAAAATCAGCATTGCTGCACCTATTTTTAGAGCACTTCATGCTTCCTTCTGCTGGCCAGCATTTTAAAGATTCTAATTTAATTTTCCAGCACCTGACCACACTGCCAAAAGCACCAAAGTTGGTTAAATGATCATGATGTTAGTGTTCTTGACTGGCCAGCAAGCTCACCAGAGAATCTATAGGGTATTGTCAAAAGGTTAATGAGAAACAAGAGACCAAAAAACCTGGGCTTCCATACCACCTCAGCAGTACAAATGCCCATGTGTTGATTTATGAAAGAACAGAGAACAGCAGCTCTAGGGCTGTTGCTTTGGCAGGTTTTCATTCACCAGCCCCAGCTGTCTACCATTTTCTAGCAGGACCGTAGGAAAAAGTATACACTTGTTCAGACCAGTGCTACCATATCAAGAAATCTGTCAGGTAGCCAAAGCCTGAGCAAACAACAATTAGCTCTCAAGCTGCCTGTGCTTTCGCAGTAATGGGAAACGTGTGCATTCATCAGCAGTGCTACAACCGGACAGTTCACGCTGCTTTCCTAATAATAAGAGACAGCTTGTAAAAGGCAGGACCCAAATTCGCTGTGAACAGTAATTTCAGCAAACACAAACAGCCTCATTGAATTAGAACTCATTGTTATTGTGTGTGTTTTCTTCTTCCTTCTATTTATATTTCAAAGTCTGTCAGCATACTGATGGCAGTAGCAGCTTATAAGTGCAGTTGGGCCTTTACCAACAGCATATTGTAAAAGTAACGTTACTCAGCACTTTCTTGTTTGTTTTTTATTCGTCAGGACCGAGGTGTTAAAGAGGATGAGCTTCAAAGTATTCTCAACTACCTGCTGACTATGCATGAGGTGAGTCTTCAGCAGATTACAATTTTCCCCCAGTAGGCCCTTTGAATCTGACTTATCTGTTTTAGATCATTTTCTTTTATGTTTCTAAATGGGCCCAATTTTATACCACTAACAGATATTTGACTGTCAAAGAAACTCAGTGCCTTCCTTTTGCACTCTACCTTCGGTTGTTTAGATGTGGGTTATAGTAATTTATTACACACATTTCTGAAGATCAAGCTTCAGGCCTGCATCTGATATCTGAAATGGTTATTTTTATTAAAAATGTATTAATTTTATAAAAAAAAAAATATATAATAAATATATGTAATAAATTTCTATTAAAAAATATGTATTTATTTGTTTAACAAATTAAACATTAAAACATAATATTAGATATTTTTTTATATGTTTAATTTGGTCCAGACAGTAAAGAAAAATGACCCAATAACCAGACACATACTTTTTATTACAGTTTTTCTCAGTCGCTTTGGTGCATTTCTCACAACAGTACTAACATTTGCACAACAGTTAATGCATTTCCCAAACAATTAGTCATGTGTGCACATTATAGTAGCAGTTTCTCATTCTTTCCAACAAATTGCAAACGCTTTTGGACATGCATCAATTGCTTTCATACAACTCTCTGTTTTATAACATTATCATTCGCTTATTTCATGTCAGTCAAAATTAACTAAACGTGTGACTACTGAATAGTCATTCCATATAAAACTAATAGTCAAAATAATAATCATCAAAAGATGTTGATCCAGGATCATGTCCTACTTGGCAAAATCACGGTGACACTGACTAGATACAGTAATGTCTAACTTTACTGTAGTTTTCAAATGGCTGTGCAAATAGTATATAGTGCTCTCTTGAGCATTTTCTGGAAGTGTCACCAAAATCTGACTTTTTTGTATTGTAAAAAATTTACAGAGTAAACTGTCATAATGACACAACCCAACACTGACACTTTCATTGACATGAAAACTTGCTTTTGAGCAATGAACTATCCATTTTGAGCAAGTGACACGTGAAACTTTTGCAGGTTATCAACTAGGTTTTGCAGTTTGCACTAATAGTTTTGAGAAATTTTAACTTTTTAATTTTAACGTTAACTTTTGTGCAAATTTAAATACTGTTGTGAGAAATGCACCAAAGCAACTGAGAAAAACTGTATTAAGATAAAAAAAAAAGATAAATCACAAGCTCCAAAAATATTTAAGCAGCACATCTGTTTTCAACATTGATAGTAATAAGAAACATTTATTGAGCAGCATATAAGTATATTAAAATGATTTCTGAAAGATCTGACACGGAAGACTGGAACAATGGCTGCTGAAAATTTAGCTTTGCCATCACATGATGAAAAAAAAAACACTTTAAATCAGAAAATGGTCATTTAATTGTAATTAACTTCACAATATTACTAATATACAATGTTTTCACTGTATTCTTAATCAATTATATGTAACCTTGTTTCAAAAAGTTTAATAGACTGCAAACTCTTGAACTGTATTGTACATGTTAACTCATTAAGTACTGTTTGAACATCCCAGAATGCAACAAAAAGAGTAAGCAGAATCCAAATATAGAAAAAGGTTGGCGACTTTAATGAGGGTCAAATATAAGTATTTTTTTTCCACATGCCCATTATTTAGTAGTTTTCATACTTGGTTTTATTCTAAAAATGTAAAAAAAATTGTCTAATTAAAGAATAGTTATGCCTGTATAAACTTTTAATACTGGTTTTGGAGTTGAATTAAATTGAACACAGGTTGGTATTAAATGCTGTTTTCCTCTGTTCAGGATGAGAACCTCCATGATGTTCTTCAGCTGCTGGTGGCCCTCATGTCTGAGCACCCAGCCTCCATGATTCCCGCATTTGACAAGAGGAACGGCATCCGGTGAGATCTTACTCCACACACACACAGTCAAATTTCATTATATTTCATCTTGTCTGTGATGATGGAGTTTGCCTACATGATACAATCATGAATTATTCACAAGACTCGACATAGAAATTGCAATGATATTTTCATATTTATTTATTTTTTCTGACAAGCAGGATAAAGCTCACACCCTGCATGTCAAGCTAATAAAATATAGATGGATTTGATAGAGATATTTGCTTTTTGAAGTTTTGGGTTTGGCTAAAAAAAAAAACCTGATATGACTTTGATGAACAGCTTCCTGGTGCTTTACACAATGCCATTTCCTTTTGAGTATTACTTATTATTGTCTGCCAGTTTCACATTGTTTTAGCAGCAGCCACATAATGAATTGAAAAAGAACGTGGCAGTTTTCCACTGTTTTTTTGGTTTTTAGCATAAAATTTAGCGAATTAGTTCAAAATATTATTTATTTTACGTATAATTTGATTTCTTTACAGGGTTGTATACAAACTACTGGCTTCTAAGAGTGAAAGCATCCGAGTTCAGGCTCTGAAAGTTTTGGCATATTTCCTAAAACACTTAGGCCACAAGTGAGTACATCCATTCTTCTCTTTCCCAGCGACATATTTACAATGAAGTCTTTCAAAAGTCATTATATTTTTCTCAAGTTTATCCGACAAGGTGAAATTTGTGGTTGCATAAGGTCAAAGTCCTCGTCAGTAATTTGTTCATGAAATTTGTGAAGTGTTTTCAATATGGCTCCAGGGCTTTTGGTACATTCAAAATAGTGAGATACTCTATAAATCATATATTAAAGTGTCCCTATTAAGGATTATTCTTATAATATGCATTTATTTTACCTAATTTGTTCAACAACACCATCAAAACGATTCATTCAGTGATTCATGTTTCCAAATTCCAAATTTCCGATTCAATTTAAAGCAGTGTTTGTGAGCTTTTAACACTCTAAAGCTTCACCTAGTGGTAGAGAATGAATTTGCATTTTCATTCAGACCAACGCGAAAAGACCAACAAGGCAATATGCTAATATTTCATTTTGACATCAACAGCTTTGGAGTTGTTTAAAAAATGACTAATTTCAATGATTCAGAGTCGACTATTTCTTTTGAGAGACAATAACTTTATGTACAGTGCACTTTCCAATTTAAAAATTCACTGTGAAGCTGTGTTACACACTTGTCCGTGACTGTGTATATAGGTGTCTGTGAGTGTGTACTTATATTATTGCAGTTTTTTTTCTATGTGTATGTCATTTTAAGTAATTACTAATTATCGATGATTATTACAGTTTTTCTCAGTCGCTTTGGTGCATTTCTCACAACAGTACTTACATTTGCACAAAAGTTAATTCATTTCTCAAAACAATTAGTCATTTGTGCACATCATAGTAGCAGTTTCCCATTCCATCCAACATATTGCAATTTCTTCTGGACATGCATCAATTCCTTTCATACAACTCTCTGCTCTTTTATAACATTATCATTTGCTTATGTCATGTCAGTCAAAATTAACTAAACTTGTGACTGCTGAATAGTCATTCCATATAAAACTCATTTCATTTTCCTCATGTCCTCATTTCATTGCTTGAGTCATTACAGAAATTAAATGAAATGTATAATATCTAAGTAAAAAAAAAAGCATATATGTATGTACGGGTAACCAAAGCTGCATTTATTTAACCAGAAAATATTAATATTATCAGAAGTGTTTTATATTCAAATATATTGCAAATGTAAATTTATTCTCATGATGGCAAAGCTAAAGAAGTTGCTTTTGAGAAAATGAAGCTTTAGACCACTGTAGTGTTTTATAAATGATTATTTGTAATAATTAAAATATGTACTATATTTATTATATTTTATTATATTAATATTATTCTATTTTTACATTGAAATTAAAAACAGAACTTAATATACAAATAAAAAAGTGTAAAAATGTATATAATCACAATGTGTAATGCATATTTTGAATTTCTTTCATTTTCTTTTTTTTTCATTATCTAAAAACTTGTTGGATGCAAACCCATTATCCATAAAAAAATAATTAGTCTAGCATCAGTGCAAAAACAGCTTCATATTATGTGAACATAAAACAAAAAAACCTGTTATTTATTCCTTTTTTCTGACTAAATTGAGACAAATAGCTGATAAACACTCATAACCTTTTGTCATTTTTATTAATGTTCTAAGATCTGACGTTGCTCGGCAACCATAAACGCCTCATCTTCGCTTCATGCTCTGTATTTTGCATTACCCAATGTTTCTATGTCACGCTCACGTGTAAATAATGTAAAGCGTTGCTGCCCACTGATGCAAGTACATGTACAGTGCTATTTCAAATCGTTTCTTCCGTTGCACACTATAGATTGTCAGACCTACCTTGTATGTATATCTGAATATACAGCATATATATGTGTGTGTGCTTTAGTGTGAGTGTAAGTGTATGCACGAGGCTGTTTCCCTTAAATGAACACTTAAATGAATCAGCACCATTGGAGCTGTTTTTAGAGCTTTACAAACCCACTGACATTTGCAGACTTGTACAGCCGTTAGCCTAGAGTGCGCATAAAATCCACATTTGCTTTTTGTCATCATTAGCGTATCCATCATTGAGTGGTTACCATCCTGCATGCTCACAGGCACTTTAAAACATACTCTTTTCTGCTTGTCATTTTACTGTACAGTCCCCATTTGTCTGTACCTGCTGTTGGGCAGGACTGCGTTTAGGAAGCTTAGCATCCTGACAGTACCTCAGCATGATGTTCTGCTGGATATTTTGTGATTGTGAAAGTCACAGCTCTCCCAGTATGAGACCGTAGAGGTGGCTGCTTCGTTATTCTGTGGGGAAAAAAAACTGAAGGTACCTGACACCCCGCAAAAGGCGCCAAGCTCAGTCTCCTTCAAGGCCTGTACCTGCTAGCTTGACGTTAGCTGTGAGGTGAATGAAACTTTGCATTCTAACTACAATATGTTTTCTGTGTGTTTGTGATTTGTCACAGGAGGAAGGTGGAAATAATGCACACAAACAGTCTCTTCACTCTTCTTGGGGAACGACTCATGCTGCATTCCAACACATTGTCGATAACTACGTACAACACTCTATATGAGGTTGTGTAACATTGTGGATTTCTTAAATTTTTTTGCAAAAAAGTTAACTGCAACAGTATTTTTACATTTCTAACTTTTTCATATTTAATATTAGTTCCATTATGCAATATGTTTGAGTAGAGTTTGCAGATTTTAAGCACTCTTTATAACTGATGCTTAATCTATTCCTGCATTGTTTCATATTAATTAAATCTGATGATGATTTATGCCAAATAAATACCTGTTTGCATCCGTTCATGAGTCTCCTCTGATCCGTTTCCTGTCTAGATTTTGACAGAGCAGGTTTGCACGCAGGTCGTCCACAAGCCACACGCTGAGCCTGACTCTACTGTGAAGATCCAGAACCCAAGTAATTCTTTCTGTCAGCTCATTTATCATTTTTGTGGCCGGGTGCTAATACACTTACTGTCATCTGTGGAAGTTAAAAGTTTACTAGCGAATGATTAAACGCTTTTTTCCGCACATAGACTTCAGCCAGGGATGCTCGTTTCATCTGTGTCAGTCAGTGAGACCACATGCTCATTGGTCCACATCTGTGTCAATCAGACTCTTGAGTCTTTAAAGTTCCCCTATTATGGGTTACGAAAAGTTCATATTTTGGTTTGGGGAGTCCCAAATAACAGGTTGACATGCATGCAAGGTCAAAAACACACTTTCATTTACTTATAATATGCTCTTTTTTTACCTTATTTTTTCAACGACTCCTAAATGATTAGTTTAACAATTAATTTTTCCGAACGCCTCAGGTGATTGGTTGATTTTGTTTAAAGCAGTGTTTGTGAGCTTTTAACACTCTTAAAGTGACACCTAATGGCAAAGAATGAATTTGCATTTTCATGCATGCCAACACAAAAAGACCAAAAGTGGGCGGGGAATATGCTAATGCATCGTCAACATAAAACAGCTTTGGACTCGTTTTAAAAACTACTCGTTTCAGTGATCCACAGTCGACTCTTTCTTTTAAGAGACAATAACTTTATACACGGTGCACTTTCAGATTTAAAACTTTAAAGGATGTTTTTATTCACAGTGCTATGTTACACACTGCATTTTCAAAAATCCACAATAGGAGCACTTTAATGCTTGTTCTTCTCTTGGTTGTTATCAGTGATTCTTAAGGTGGTGGCCACACTGTTGAAGAACTCCACGCCCAGTGCAGACCTTATGGAGGTGCGACGTCTTTTCCTGTCTGACATGATCAAACTCTTCAGTAACAGCCGTGAGAACAGACGGTGAGGGTCTCTTCCTTTCTCACCCTTTCCCCCATGACAGCAATTAACTGCCTGGTGAACGGACCAGAAAAGAGAGCAGAAACAAAGTGACGTTCTCCCTTGTTGTAGTGTTTAATGGGCACCCCCGTGATGCTTAATAATCCAGCGTTTCTCTCGCAGCAGATGTTTCACTGACACATTCAAGTCCACACCAATTTCACTGCTATCCTATGGCTGTTGGTTTTCCTGTTCTTTTCTCCAAAGCCGTATACAATGTGCTCCTCTGTGCCGTCACTAGTCTGGCAGTCAATCAGCCGCCCAGTGTGTGCTGAAATCTCACTTGGCTGTTATTATTACGTTTCATCATCTCCATCATTAAGTTCTACAGTGAGCCACTCAAAACTGAAAGGAAGAAGCTTTTTAGACTAGTTGAAGTCATTATGTTTCGAAAGTGCTTTTCTGAAACATCTGTAAACAGTAGATGGTAGATAGACCAGACATTTATCTTCTCTATGAATGGAGTAGTTCATCTGAAATAAAAACTGTGTCATTATTTACTCATCCTTGTGTCATTCCAAGCGGCTTTTATCTTCTGTGAAATGCTAAAGAAATTATTATGAAGACTGCGCTGCACACTGTTCTCTGTGCAATTACAGTGAATAAAGTATGAGGTTTTCAAGCTTCAAAAAGGATGCTGAAGTGTTTCACACGACTCTTCTGAAGCCTTCTGATTTGTGCGAGGAAATTCTCCAAGTTGTTTTTCACTCTTCCAATCTTCCCTTAATTATGTGAAAGATCAGTCAGTGTGTCATTTCTTGAACTAATCTTGCGATTACCTAAAGCATTAAGCCAGAATAGACTGTAGAAATCATTGGTGCCAACAGTTACTATGATCTGCTTATGGTGCTTTTAGGAAATTCAGTTTTGTGAACTAGTTCAGTCATATTTGATTCTCAGTCGCTGTGGTGCATTTCTCAACAGTTAATGCATTTCTCAGAACAATTAGTACAAACTGCAAAACCTAGTTGATAACCAAAAAGCAAAAGCGTGTCACTTGCTCAAAATGGATAGCTCATTCCTCAAAAGCAAGTGTTCATGTCAATGAATGTGTCAGTGTCATCAAGATGAAAAGTCCTGACACCATTGTTTATGGACAAGAGAGTAAAATGGCTTTGTCATGTTTTCATTATGACAGTTTACTCTGTAAATTTTTTACAATGTGAAAAAGTCCAATTTTGGTGACAGTATATACTATTTGCACAGCCATTTGAAAACTGCAGTAAAGTTAGACATTACTGTATGTAGTACAAGACACTGAATATTTATGTTTCACATTTTTACTGCATATGCTCTTTGCAATTCTAATTTACTATATTCAAAGCATTGTGCGAACAATTCAATTTAGAAGACATTTTCAGGAAAAAATGATTTAAAATTTTTTTTCAAATTTGCTTGACTGATTTTGACAACTAGTTCAATATTTTTGTATGTAATGACTCAAGCAATGAAATGAGGACTATTAGTTTTATATGGATTGACTATTCAGCATTGACAAGTTTAATTTTGACTGACCTGACATGTGATAATGTTATAAAAAAGCAGAGAGTTGAATGAAAGCAATTGATGCATGTCCAAAAGCATTTGCAATTTGTTGGAAGGAATAAGAAACTGCTGCTATGATGTGCACAAATGACTAATTGTTTTGAGAAAGGCATTAACTGTTGGGAAATGTAAGTACTGTTGTGAGAAATGCACCAAAGTGACTGAGAAAACTGTAAGAAGAGTTTTTCTTTTGAGCTGATCAAGGAGAACTAGTGCAGATGTCAAGCTTTACTGTAGGTAACAAATTCACTTTTGATTTATTCCTTACACAGATCGATTGTACGACTTTGGACCACTTTTATTGGAGTCCTTTTTGTAAAGTTCCTTGAAAGCCTTGAATTCCCTATTAATTTTCAATGTAAAGCAACCAATTCAATTCTTCAAAAATGCTCCTTTTGTGTTCCACTGAATAAGGAAAAGTTGAGTCAGTACAATATGACGATTTTCATTTCAGGGTGAACTAATCCTGTAACGATGGTTTACACGCCGAAGCTTTACCGCTTGCTAGCCAGTAGGGATGGGTTTGAAATTAAATCATCCTTACCGCAATCTTACAACCCGAAGTGTTTCAGCAGACGGAACAAGCTTAATTCATTCTGCCTCAGTCAAAGATCCATTTATTATGCCACAATGCACTTAGAAAAAAATAAGACGTGAATAACGCAAAGTGCTTCAGGTGTTATTCAAATAGCTGCCAGTCATTCTTAGTATTACCTTGCAGATCTGAAGTATAATGGAGGTTGGGGCTGAAATTGCTTTGTGTTACTTGTCGGTTTGTGAATTAGGTTCCAACTTTGAGTGTCGTTTGAGGATGTTAAAAAAGATGTTTGCGGAGGAGAGGGAGGATTTAACATGAGGGACTGCCGCGAGCTTAATCCATCTCATTTTCTGTGTGACAGGTGTCTGCTGCAGTGTTCCGTTTGGCAGGATTGGATGTTCTCTCTCGGCTACATTAACCCTAAGAACTCAGAGGAGCAGAAGATCACTGAGATGGTTTACAACATCTTCCGGATTCTTCTCTACCACGCCATCAAGCACGAGTGGGGCGGCTGGCGTGTGTGGGTGGACACACTCTCCATAGCCCACTCCAAAGTAAATAAACCATTTTCCTCAGCTAGTGATAGACCTTGTGAGCTTTTCAACTGGCCAGTACTGATGTGAATATCTAAAAAGCAGGGATGGGTAAAATAATCCAGATGAACAGTACAGTGTCCTCCAAAAGTGTGAGAATTTCATTTAGAATGAATACAATTCTAATGTGAATGTTATGAAGTAGAAATTAAATTAATTGAAAATGGTATTTAAAATTATATATCTTTATATTTAAAAAAGGATAGATAGATAGATAGATAGATAGATAGATAGATAGATAGAATCAAACGGAGGGATGGATGACAGATGGATGATGGATGGATGGATGGATGGATGGATAGATAGATAAATAGATAGATTTTCAGATAGAGTGTTTAAAAATGTACATACATTTTTTTAAATAAATAGTTTTCCATTCAAAATTTCTCATTAAGTTTGCATTTTAAAAACTTTGTAAACGTATAAACTCATTGTTTGGCAGGTGACATATGAAGCTCACAAGGAATATTTAGCTAAAATGTACGAGGAATATCAGCGACAGGAAGAGGAGAACATTAAGAAAGGGAAGAAGGGGCTTGTCAGCACCATTTCAGGGCTTTCTGCCCAGGCTTCGGCCATTAAAGGGACTCTGGAGCTGGATCCAGATTCCCAAACTCAGACTCCTGAGAGTGAAGTGGATGAACCAGAGACGACTGAGCCAGGGCAGAACCTCTTGTCTGGAACAAAATGTTTGGATGAGGAGAACCCAGCATCAGGTGTCCATGTGGAAGTTCACGACCTGCTTGTAGATATCAAAGCTGAGAAGGTCGAGGCCACAGAGGTCAAGATGGACGACATGGACCTCCTGCCTGTCACAGAAAATGGAGGCTTGGTGGAAGTGGACTCTCTTCTCGATAACGTCTACTCGGCTGCGGTGGAGAAGCTTAACAGCAGTGTAAACAGTGTTCTGGTTCCCAAAGCCACCATAGACGATAAAAGCTCAGGTCCTCTCATCACCCTGGCTGATGAAAAAGATGCCATTCCCAGCAGCAACACCTTCCTCTTTGGCACAATGGCGACCAACTCAGGAGAAAATCTCCTCCCTGAAATGGGACCATCTGAACCTCTTCCGCTGTCAGGAGTGGAACCTCAGGTCCATACCAGCTCTAGTGCAGACCTTGGGCTTTTGGCTCTCATGGCGAACAGCTCGAAAGGGTTTGACGCTAACTCAACATCTTTGGAGGATGACAGCTTTAAGATGAGTGGGTTTAGCGTCTCTGAAGGGGAAAGCCTGTCTAAATGCCCGGGGCAGATAGAGACGGTGGCAGTAGATCTGGAGCCAGGGGTTTCTGTGGTGAAGACCGCTGCAGATGTTACCAGCACCACATCAGACACAGAAAAATCAGATGATGGTAAAGATAAAGAGGTGAAGAAGATTCAGACTACTGCTACAACACAGGTAACTGTACTATACAGTAGGTACTGGTAAACTGTATGTGTCTGGGGGTACATTTATTTATTTATTTATTTTTTATATTTGGAAGAAATGAATGCATGTACTTAGCAAGGATGCATAATATTAATAATAATAATAATAATAAAAATTAGTAGTAGTAGTAATAATAAAAGTAAAAACATTCTGTAGAAAATAACTTTTAAACCTGAAAATATTTATCAGTTATTTTCACAACAATGTTAAACTGCACAATAGTTTTCAACCTTGAAACAATAATAAGAATGTTTCTTTATCAACAAATCATAATCTTAGAAGGATTTTTGTAAATCATGTGACACTCTGCCTCTGGAAATTCTACTTTTTTATATATATAAATATATTTCCCAGTATATTTAACTTAATGTAATTTTATTTGGAGTTGTCACATGCATTCATTCATTAAAATATTTCTGCTTGTAAAATGTATTAAATGATTTTAGGGAAATTTTAGACACAAATTCTAAAGATGAAATCTATTACATTATATTATAAAATATATCTATTTTTAATTTATTCTTAATATTTATTAATATATTGTGTTTGATTGTTTCTCATCTTTAAGTTTGTTTGTCCCAATAGTGGAGCATTTTGTTACAGGCTTGGTAAACAGTAAAAGAATTATGAAATTGAATTATAGAAAAAAATAAGTGTAGTAATTAATAAATTAATGTAAAAGAAATGTCATAAAAACACAGTTCAGACTTTCAATTAAAATATCTTAATTATATGCGGTTGACTCGTTGAAATGCATGTCATTGCTGTTTTATTATGTCATTTTTTTTCTTCCACAAAAATATGATGATATTGGTATTTTTGGTAGTTTAAAGGACAGAATTTGTTTAAAAAAACATTCAAATTTAAGAGCATTCCTTCTTTGACATGTTTATGCATGCCAAACTTGCTTTTCAGTTATTGTGTGATATATTGAAGACCCTAGAGGAAGATGCATTCCGCAGCATGACAAAACCAGATTGAAACAAAAAACCTGCCTCAAGAAATGTCATACCTTCAGCTTACAGCTGGCTTTTAAGTCTTTAAAGGTGCTCCCAGCATGAAAGTTTTTTTGTAGCGTTTTTTTTTTTTATTTTTAGCAAGGACAAACACAATATCACCTCCATGCCTCTGCACATTTTACAGAACTGCTCTTAAAAACTGCCAATGCCATATACATCTTCTAAGGGTGCATTGTGTTTTAAGTGCATCTGCTTTGGGCATTAAAAACATTTCTTTCAGAGTTTGCACGGTCGTTCCGGTAGTCATCTAGACAGGGATCTGCGAGTAGATCTGGGTTTCAGAGCCATGCCGATGACAGAAGAGCAGCGTCGACAGTTCAGTCCCGGTCCCCGTACCACTATGTTCCGTATCCCAGAGTTCAAGTGGTCCCCGATGCACCAGCGTTTACTTACAGATCTGCTCTTTGCCCTAGAAGCAGATGTACACATTTGGAGAAGGTCAGTGGTTACAATTTTCTCTGACTCTGGAGTAGATGTTATGCTTAATTTCACACAAGCAAAAACAAAATCCTAGTGCCGTATCATGTTTTCTGGTGTTTTTTTGTATAGTTGAAATAGATTTTCTGTATTGAATGAACTCTAATTTTGTCAGTAGTTTGATATCAAAAACATTATGCTGCGTTTATTTTTATCTCGCAATTCTGACGTTTTTTTCTCAGAATTGTGAGATCTTAACTTGCAATTGCAAGTTATAAAGTCAGAATTGCAACTTTATATCTTGGAATTCAGATTTTATAACTATACATATATATATATATATATATATATTATTTTTGTTATACACACACACACACTTAAAATTTTACATTAGGAGGGCTGCTGAGCCCTTGGGTAAACAGCCCTAAGGGCTCGGGAGAGGAAGGAGGCAGACGGCCAGTTCCTAACCCTGAGTGTCCCCCTGGCGAATAGATAGGAGGAGCTGGGGAGGAGGTGGGATAATAAGATTGAGATTAGGAATGAAGGAGATCTGGCTATTTATAGGGTGAGGCTAAGCATCTGATAGGAAGATTAGATAATTGATAGATTAGGGAGGCGGAGATGCGAAGTTGCAGTTCTGCCTTTTTTCTCAGAATTCTGACTTTATGTCTAGCAATTTTAAGTTTATTTCTCAGAATTCAACTTTATATCTTGCTATTCCGAGTTTTTATCTAGTAATTTATTATAATGATACTGATTACTTTTTTTGTCAGAATTGCGATATATAAACTTGCAATTCTGAGAAAAACGTAATCAGTATCAGAAGATGTGAGATAAAACATTGAAATAACCCTTTTAATTTTTTTATTTAGTGGCAGAAACCGGCTTCCATAGTCTTCTTTCATGGAGTCATAATCAGCAAAAATCTAATGTGTCATTGCCTTGTAGATCTTTTAACCTTTGTTTTTGTCTTTCTCTTACTCTTGCCCCTCACAGTCATTCAACAAAATCCATCATGGACTTTGTCAACAGCAATGAGAACATAATCTTTGTGCACAACACCATTCACCTGATCTCTCAGATGGTGGATAACATCATCATCGCCTGTGGAGGAATCCTTCCCCTGCTGTCCGCCGCCACCTCTCCCTCTGTGAGTACACCAGACATAACGCAATACTTCCATCCAGTGGTCATCATACATCACTGCAAGCCAAGCTCTTCACATAGAAATTTTAAAATAACAAAAAAGCCTCAGGGATGATGCTGACACCTTATGTTTATGTACATTATTTACCGTTGAGTGTGTTTTAACAACTTTTTTCTCTTTTGCTTTGTTTATTTATTTGTTTATGCAAAGAATACCAAGGTTAGTACCGAGACATTAATATATTTGGAATGTTCTGTGGTTCATTTCCATTTTTTCTCACTCATGGATGTCATTTTTTTTTTTCAATTCATCCTTTTTTTAATACAAGATATTTATATACTGAGTATTAGAAGCTTAGTTTACACTAACAGTATCTACATTAAGGGTTCAGTCAAAGGTTATGGTTTCTTTTTTGAATTGCAAATGTTTGTTGTAATGCACTTACACATTGGAAATCAATGCTTGTCCTCACAAAGTTAGGCTAATTTTGTATACTTTTTTACATTTTGTTTTGTCTCTATTTGTCTGTATTTAATTATTTATTTTTAATGAGTGCTATTATATTATTATGTTTTATAAAAGTTTTTTTTTTTTACATTTATCTAGCATTTTTTTGTTCTGTAAATACATTTAGATTGATATTTATAATACTAAAATAAAGGCATCATTGTGTACACACAAATAAAAGAGAAATATATTTCAGCATTGATAATAATAATAAATGTGTCTTGAGCACTGTGACACAGAAGACTGGATTATGGCGATTCAAATTTTAATTTTGCTATCACAGGAATAATATATTTTTTTATTATATTAAAATAGAAAACAGTTATATTAAATGTTAATAAAATGTCACAATAATACACTATTTAATGTATTTTTGATTAAGTAATTGCAGTCTATAGTAACATAACCGACCCTAAACTTTGAGTGGTAGTGTAGAGTGTTTTTTTCAGATTACTGTAAAACTCTTAAATGTTACATTTCAGTGCACCACATCTTAAAATAAAAATCCTCTGCCACAGGCAATCCTGTTTTGCAGGATGTGCTGTATTGTCACATTTTACTCAACACACCTCATTCTCAGCCTGAATGTTCCACTTTTGTACTGAAGATGAGTGATCAGTGTTAGAACAGACTTGTGACATCAGACAGTATACTTTGTGTTCTTGATTATTGTATGTGTCTGTATTAGAATGAAATGGAAGGCATCGAGGCAACGCAGGGCATGTCGTCTGAGACGGCCGTGATGTTTCTAACCCGACTGATGGCCATGGTCGATGTGCTGGTCTTTGCGAGCTCACTCAACTTCAGCGAGATTGAAGCTGAAAAAAACATGTCCTCGGGTGGACTGATGCGACAGTGCCTCAGACTAGGTGTGTATATGTGTGTGTGAATGTCACAGCATATTTTAAAGAAGAAAACATACATACTCTGTACTCTTGTATATTAAAAAGGTAGTATTTTGTTTGCTTGTTTTTTTCTCTTGATTTTAAGAGTGTATGTTATGTTATTACATTATACAAAGAATTCTGCTTAAGTTTCCAAATATTATCCATATTTTATATATTTATATAGATCCATATTTTATTTTATTTTATTAAAAAAAACATCTGCAGAAGTTGCCTCTTCTAGACTTTTTTATTACAAACAGTTTATCTGTTATCTGAAGTTTTTGTTTATTTGTGTGATTAAATCATCTATGTTTAAATAATATTAATTATTAAATATTAATGTAGAATTGAAACTATTCATTCTATCAAAATGTTTCTTTGACTGTTTTTCCTCTAGAACATATACATATTATTATATAACTTATATAATATAATATTATAAAATAAAATATTTTTATATATATATATATATATATATTGTTTCCAAAACACTCTTCCTAACTTTTATTTTTTATTAAGGTTAATTTATCAGTTTAAAAGTAAAAAAAAAAAGATCTATGCTATTGTTTTTTTTAACAGAATTTTTATTTATTTATTCATTTTTATTATATTATATTATGATTCAAGCAATAATATATAAGCAGGGTTGTCACTGTAATTCAGAGAGCCCATATATTGGGACACTATATTGATCAATCAGCACCCAGATCCAAGTGATTCAGTTTTGTATAGTTTATTTACAGTTATTTAATGATGTTAATTTATTACTTCCTCCTCCATAATTCTTTGTCCACCCTTTACTGTGCTTTCTTTCTCTGTCTCAGTATGTTGTGTGGCTGTGAGGAACTGTTTAGAGTGTCGTCAGCGTCAGAGGGACAGATGCCTGCAAAGTGTTTCCATGACCAGCAAGGTACTCTCTTTACTACACACTCAGTTACACTTCATCCAAGAGATAACCCAGTTTCTGTAATCTCATCATACATTTAGAGCTTTCTTGTTCAAGGCGCTTTGTACAAAAGTAAAGTGATGTCTATAATTTATGTAATAAAAATAATACTTAAAAAATGTATGCCATTTACTACATACATCTTAGCATTTTATACTTTTTTTTTACATTTATATATGTGTATTATGACATTTAACATGTAGTCTACTCTGCGTTGAAGCCGACATTGTTAAA
>JAUMHI010000057.1:13149726-13162631 GCA_032359435.1 Enteromius unitaeniatus | reverse complement strand
TTTATATGGAAACCAACATGTGCATTTGTGTGTGTGTTTGTACGTGGAACTTACCTAAAATTCCTTTTTTTTTTTTTTACACCAAATGTATTTTAAGATTTTATTTTTATAGACTTTTACATTTAAATATAGCTAGAAATAATATATTTTCACCGTATGGAATGCAGTAAAAGTCAATAAGGCCCACTGATATTTGAAACCCAAAGTTGTTTAAAATATCTTTTTATGTTTTCTGCAGGTGTGACATGAGGGTGAAATAATAGTGACATAGTACTATCCTTTTTTGGTGTGATCTATCCCCTTAAGTCTTCCTCTGACCAACCAATCCTCACACTGTCCAATTTGAAATGCCATTGACTGTGCTTGTGTGTTGCCATTGCGATCCTCCCTGAACTAACCCTAATCCCATATAACGGCAACTTCCTTACAGATAACTCTTTACCCCTGCATTCATTTGTCCAGTAAGTTAACACCATCCCATGACCAGAAGAAATTATGTCTGTTTTCCCACCTCCTTCCCTTCCTCTCTTCCTCAACCTCTCACAGCTGAAACACTGTTCGCTCGGCGCAAAGGCACCCTATTTACCCATAATTACCCTTCATCCATCACTCGGCCCGGCACTAGGGGTCAAGCCCCTTCCCGGCCTCCCTCCAGACACTCGTTCACTGGGGGCAATTATGCCCCACTCGCCCTCGGACAGCCTCTCGACACTTGGAGTTTGAGTGCAAGGCCCCTGGGCGGAACACTGCACTTCTTGTGAGAGCTGACCGCCCAACTCTGCAACGCTTCGGCCCTCTGACAATGTCACATTCACACCGGTGCCGCTTAACTGGAAAGCCCGGCGACTTGCTGTTTAAATAGAATGCATTTAGTTTGTCCAGCAGCGTGATCCAGAGGTCAGGCCCGCCACCTGACTGAAGAGAGGAACCCCGATGGGGAATCGCTGGGTGTACGGCCTCAGCTCACCCTCATCAATGAGACAGAGAGATTGTTGGGACTTGAACTCTTGGCCTCTGAAATATTACGGTCATAACTTCACGGACTGAATGGTTTAGGAGCGATCATTCATGGTGAAAGGATGTTTAAGTGGGTAACGAGACAAGTGGTGCTCTCAGACAGAAGTGAGCTGAATGTAAAGCTCAATTTATAGGTTTTCCTGCGTATTGTGTGTGTATGGATTTAATTATTGGGATTTACAGTTTGGAAAATGTTGCATTTCTGAAGAAAATGAGTGCTTGCAAAATCATCTGCCACAATTCTGGGGTGGTTGCCAGGACATATTTCAGAGATTGCTAAGGTGTTCAGGGTCGTGACTAGTGTATTTGTTGGTGGTGAGATGTTAGCTAACAGTAAGCTGCTGGTTGCTTATACATTTTTAATCTGTGACATGATGTGTAGCCAAGTATGGTGACCCATGTTTGCATTTTTGTCAAACTTTCTCACACTCGACTGGTTTGGCTTCGTTTGCGTGTGTCATAAGCGTGTCTTCTTCTTTTGTACTGAATCTAGGTGTGCTGAATTACAGTCTTGTTCTACATCACTACACAATTTTTTTTATTGCAGGCCCTAACATGAGATTGTGTGAGATCAGTTGACTATTTGAGAACAAAATTGTCCTCCAGGATTATATTAATTGTTGACAATTTTTCATTGCTGATGTTGAAAATGTTAATTAATTGTTTCAGCCTTACGGGATTAGTTCACTTTCAGAATAAAAATGCCCTGATCATGCACTCACCCCATGTCATCCAAGATGTTCAAGTCTTTCTTTCTTCATTTAAAAAGATTTTTTAGAAAAGCATTTAAGGTCCACATTAAAGTGTCAGTGCAGCTTCAATGCGCTGCACACAATCCCAGCCAATGGTTTTATCTAGTAAAATCATTGGTCATTTTCCAATAAAAATACAAATTTAGAAACTGTTTAATCACAGTGCACATCCATGACTTCATATATTACATTGTTACATCGTGTGAAGTAGGTGGACGCACTGACCCAGTGTTTAACTAAAAAGAAAAACACCATTAACAAAATAATGATGTCGAACTATTTTGAAGTCGGAGGAGAAAATCAGATGTAATTCAGTACTACATCACGTGGCCTTTTCAATGTGACTACATAATTCATGAAGTCATTCATGCACATTTCAGAGCTAGTGCAAGATGAGCTTTTGCGGGTCCAAAAGAAAAAAAAACAACATTATATATATATATATATATATATACACACACACATTTTTTTTTTTAGAAAAAGACAGATTATTTCTCTAGATAAGACCCTTATTCCTCAGCTGGCATTGTGTAGAGCCCTTTGAAACTGCATTAAAACTGCAATTTGGACCTTTAACCCATCGGCCACCGTTGAAGAAAACTGTATGGAGAAAACCCCTAAAATATTTCTTCTCAAAAACAAACAAACAATAACCTTAATTTTATTTTTGAATGAAGAAAGAAAGACACAAACATCTTGGATGACATGAGGATGAGTTAATTATCAAGAAATGTTTATTCTAGAGTCTGCTATGTTGTTGCTATGTGAATGATATTCTCCTCGTTATAAAAATACTTTTTCCTGCTTTATTGTCCCCCAAATTAAAAACCTTAATCTAACCAGTTAGAAAATTTACATTACACATCTTTTAATCAACTCAAACCATTGAATTTTTAGGGTTTGTTTCAATGCTAAATATGGGAATTAGTACTAGTATCTTTCATCACATTCATTTATACTGAGCGATCTCTCTGTCTCTCGCTGTCCCCCTCATCTTTCTCTCATTAGAGTCCTGTCTCTCTGACTCTACTGACTCATGCAAACAAGGACATCAGCTATGCGCTGTGTTTGTATGTTAATGCAGGTGTGCGTATGTGTTTGTGAGTACGTGTGTGTTTGAGAGAGAAAGTTTGTCTTATATGTCTGGAAATCATTGCACATGTCATTTACAATTACCTTGTTTATCAATGAGGTTAACCAACTGTCCTTTATATTCAATGAACAACAGGCTTTTCATTTAAAACAGCATATTTTAAATGAAACATCATCTGATTTCAAGAGAATGATGCCTGTATGAGAAAAAAAGAAAGATGTGGCTGTGTTTACCCCTGTATTCAAATTCCTGCCCTCACATTTCTTGAAGATACATTGTTATGTACATTGTACATCTGTATCAGTGGCATCTTTATTCTAGCAAGGTTTGAAAAGTATGCGAGCGAGACCATGGCCTTGGCTTTTGATCTCACACTGGAATGCAGCAAGTGGCCTCTGACCTCTCAAGAGACCTTATTAGTGACCCCGCGAGCTGTTAGCCATAACGCCCTGACGACAAGAGACATTCAGTCTCAGCTTCAAAACATAACTCATCAGAATTGGCCTGGATGATTGCGTGACATTAAACGGTTGCATTTTGGAACCACTTTTCTGAGGCCATGTGGACGGGCTGCCCTTGACTAACCCTTGCAAATGTATAAAATGCGTAGTTATGATAGGTCAAAGCAAATGTAAAAGCAAACAACCTCTAAGCTTTGTTTTGCTTTTGTGTGTTTGTTTAAGAAGAATGATTCCTTTTCTGTCATTCATTTTTGTCCTCTTCTAGGTCTGGTGTGCATGAAGTCGAGCACCTCGGTAGTGGAACTAGTTATGCTGTTATGCTCTCAGGTGAGTGTTTCTTTCTATTTCTAATGTTGTTTCCAGCTGCATGACACACTGTCTGTTGTTAACAGTCACAATGAGTTGCTTAAATATTTATCTGGAGGACAGAAAGCAATGCACAAACATGACTCCGCTCATTAACACGTTCATTTCTCAAAGCCAACATCAAGTGAAATATGTCAAATCAGACTCAGCCTTTAATATTAAAGGGATAGTTCACACAAAAATGATTACTCACCCTCAAGCCATTCAAGGTGGATATGACTTTGTTCTTGAAAACAATTGTTATATTAAAAGTTATATTAAAATATTACTCCTGGCTCTTTCAAGCTTTATAATGGCAGATTTTGAAGCCCCAAAACTGCTTTCATCCACCATAAAAAGTGCTCCACACAGCTCCAGGGGGTTCATAAAGGCCTCCTGAACCATATTAATGCAATTTTGTAAAACAAAATCCATATTTAAAGCTATCAACAGTAATCTCTGGCTTCTATGAAAGAGAAATATTAGAGGATTTTGATATAATCCTAGAGGACACTGGTTTTCAGTTTCTTCAGTGGAGCATATTCTCAGTGGAGCTTATGCTATGATGGATGGATGGATGGGTGGATGGATGCACGGATGCATGTTGAAATTAAAATTCCACTGGACTACTGAATTTCAACACCCATTCACTGCCATTATAAAGCTTTTTTAAATATAACTCAGACCTTCTTTTAATATAACTGATCATATTCATCTGAAAGAAGAAGCTCATATACACCTAAAGACTTGAGGGTAAGTAAATTATAGGGTAATTTTCATTTTTGGTAGAACTAAAGATTAATAATTATAAATTTTAACCCTGTAAAGTCTGAAATATGAAATATTAGTGAGTATCATATACATCAGGCTTTTAGAACTCATTTGATATAGTAAAAATAATAAAATATTTAAGAGGAGAAACCAACTAAATATTATTCAGAAAACAGAAATATAAATAAAAATATTAAGTATAAAACTTCAGTTGTAACTCTATAACTATATATAGGTTTTTCATATATCTATAAAAATAATAAAACAAAATAAATCAAAAAAAAAAAAAAAAGAACTGTCAGTCAGAAGCCAGAACGAATGTGCAATAGTAGATTATATATGAAATGTTTTTCAGGAAAGACCCACTTTTCATAATTTGTGCATCATACAGTATGTAATACAATAGGCATTATAGGGTTAAATTATTCCTACCTTTTTCCACATTTTTCCTTTTTGGACTGAAAGTAGTGTAACCTCAGCTCATGTAAACACACCGCAGTCATCTTTCCTTTAAATCCCAGTGACATATTACATCTCGCTGACCTTCGGAGTCCCTTGTTAAGCCTTCCCTTTCAAAGGGGTCAGGGTCTCGATGTTGTAGTCAGAGCGGGAGATATTTAACATACCTTCTGTCAGCCCATCACTCTTGGGCCGGGAGTCCATAAGGAAGCCATTACCTCAGCATCTCTTCCTCAGAATCCAGCCGGTCGGAGAGCTCGGCGGGGCGGGAGCTTTTAGTCATTGAATGGCACCTCTGACTCTATGAAGTCCGAGCTGTACATTTGCTCTTAGTTTGTCCTGACAAAGGTGCGTCCTCCAGACTCTGTGGTGCTCAGGATGCATCCCACTGTTCTGCTCTTCTCTTTTTGAAGATTTTTTTTTTTTGGCTTCTATCTGTTTTATGCCATCTGCCCGCTTTGTTGCCACTTGGATTTATTGCCGAGTGAAGCATCGCATTGAGACTCAAGCTCCTGGTTTTCTCTTCCTCCGCCCCTGTTAGACATATAATGTTACCGGAGCTCCAAGAGCTCTTGCCATTAGAAGCTCCCTGGGTAAAAACAGCCTGATATATCGATTGCCCAAAGAGGGGATGAAACTAGAGCCTGGGCCCAAAACGGCTTTCAGACGTAGGAAAGTCTCTTTGGAGCCAAAGCCTTTATAACTGGCTCGCTGTAGGATCTGATTTAGAACATGTTGCCCAGACCAGAGGGCTTTAAAAACAAAAGGCTTGATTCTTTAGATGAGTGGGTGAGTTAGAGAGGAAATAAAAGAGAATTAGAGGAAAGGATAGAAATAGGGTCGGTAAGAGTTTTTTATGTTTTTGAAAGAAGTCTCTTATTCTCGCCAAGGATGCATTTATTGGATCCAAAAACAGTAAAAATCTGTAATATTGTGAAATATTACATTTTAAAAATGCTGTTTTCTAATTTAATGTATTGTAAAATGTAATTTATTCCCGAGATGGGAAAGCTGAATTTTATGTAGTTGTGCTCCTTAATATTTATTTATTCATTCATTCTTTCATTCAAATTTATTTGATGAAAGTTTAAAATAACAGCATATGTTTGATAGAAATATATTTTGTCACAATGGTCAAACATTTAATTATTATTAATGTTCAATACAGTTGTTCTGCTTTATTTATTTATTTATTTATGTCTTTTTATGTTTTTAATAAATGTAGAAGTGCATTTATTTCAAATAAAAATGTATTTTGTGACTATTTAAATGAAATTACTTTGTAATTAATTAGACTCTTTCTTTCTCTCTTTCCTTCTTTCTTTCTATCTTTCTTAAATAGGAGTGTTTCTATTTCTATTTAAGAGACACTTTATTGTAATGTGTAATTTTATGTTATTTTGTATTTTGTATTTTGAATTAATTGCATTCATTATTGTATGTAATATAATTAATATTGAATACATTTATTTTAGATTATATTTATTTATATAAATTAATAATTCACCTTCTTGCTTCAGTGAAAAATTAAGTATATATTTTTCAAAACTTAATAATAAGAAATAATTCATGCTGGGAAATGATTAATCGCATCCAAAATAAAACTTTTTGTGTAAATAATATATATATACATATATATATATATATATATATATGTGTGTGTGTGTGTGTGTGTGTGTAATATATAAATATTTTCTGAATATATGCTGTTTGTGTGTATCTTTATATATATACACAATAAATATACATAGAACACACAAATATATTACGTTCACAAAAACTTGTGTAGTTACTAATTTAACAAATTTTTTTAATCATAATTAATTGTAACCCAGCAATTATAAATAATGTACAGTATGTGTCAAGTTAACCCCAATCTCCATAAAAAAACGTCCTATATTTAATATTTTCAAGTCATACAATAGCTTTGTGTGAGGGATTGGCTAAAATGTAAATCTTTATTTACTGTGGTCACAATTAATTTTTCTTCAATAGAAAACAGGCGTTCAAACGTCTAAACTCAGGGTGAGAAAACGATTTCATTTTTGGGAGCTGTTTTTTTAATAAACACTGAACACAGAGCGAATCATGTCCTTGCTGCGAGTCCAACAACCTCGAGCCTTTCCCCTTTTCATCTCCGCACTAATGCACCCAGACAGCGGGACGTTCACCGCTTGTGACCTTACGACCCGCTCTGTTTCGTGAACTGTCACTTTTATGAATAAATTAGCGATAATCATCTTGCACTTTTTTATTTATGCCTCCTAATCACTGTTATTCATCTACGGCCGCCGACAGCCGGTGTCTCTATCCAGTCAAGTGGCAGCGGGTGCCGCAGAGGTCAGCCGGGTCTGTTTCGTGTAGCAGCTTAAACATACATAAAGGATCTAACGTGGAGCCGGAGAGATTTACCGATGGACGGCCTCCAGATGTCGGGAGCAGCACTGAGGAGATAAAAGCAAAGCGCTCCCTCTGTCTCTTGACAGGTTGGATTGAGATGCTGCAAATTCTCAAGAGCCATTAAAGTTTGTGGGTTACAAAGCTGGGGAAAAAAAAAACTGTCTGGCTGAGGTGCACAGCTCAAGCGTAAGTGCTACTACTACAATTTTTTTTCCTCCCACGGTTTTTGTGGTGCACATTTTTGGCTAATGACTGCGTTCTCAGCTGAGTACGTTTTGGCAGGCAGTTTTGACAGGAGTGCTTGACAGCTGTGACTGGAATTTGGAGGCGGAGGGTAAAAGATGATTGGAGTTTGAGTGAAATTAAGTTCTTGGCTTTGAAAAAGTATGTAGTCAAGTTTTCAGCCAAGCAAGGAGGTGACTTGTCAGACAGTGCAGTCGTAATCATGAGAGATAAGAGAACCGATTGGCTTGTGGACAAAAAAAGGGATTTTTCACCCTGTTACATAAATACAGAAAGTGTGTAAACAATGCAAGTAGATATAGAAATGCAAAAAGATCACAATCTGGGGATCAAATATAAAGGTCAAAGGTGAAGTACTCATTTAGTCTGTGGTAAAACAGATATATGAAATATAAGGGCCATATTTAGCTACAACTTAGCTATATTTCTACAGCTATATATCTTTACACCTGTAAAACTAAAAAAAAAATGAAAATGATTTGCTTTGTAATTAATAAGACTTTCCTTCTTTCTTTCTCTTAAGTATTTAGTACTATTTAAGTAAAACTTTGCCAAATGTGTTTATGTAATATGTGTAATTATATATTATCACTTTTATATTTTGTATTTAGAATGTATTTCATTCATTATTTTATGTAATATAATTAATAATTAATAAATGTATTTTTATTTATATAAATTAAATAAATAGTGATTTCTATTTAATATTTTATGCATTTATTTTTGTTTATATTTATATAATATTTATAATTATTATTATGTATTACATTTATTTTTAATAATTGTATTAATTATATATATATATATATATATATATATTTTACTGTTGTAGTTTTGTTCTATTTTATATATTTTTTGATGTACATTTTTGTTCCATTTTCTGAGTACATGTTCTCTTTTCCATGGGCCCCTTATGGCCCCTCGGGGCTCCTCGGACCGCAGTTTTAAAACCCCTGTGCTAAAATACAAGATAAACTCTTTGCATCAGCTCAGTGTGTCAGCTTTCCCCAACATAAGTCTCTCGCTGGAGATGGCAGGCCGGAAGTGATCTTCTTTTTTACATAAGGGATCGCATTACCTCCTTCTGGAGGTACATGTCATCGCTAATGCAAATCACATGGACGGCATACTCATCTGAGCCCCCAAAATCCCCTCACAATCACACTCACCTCCCGCTGGGGACCCTACATCTCCAGCATGAAGAGAAGGAGAAAAAAGAAGTGTGTTACAGTGCTAGTGTGAGGGCTACTTGAGAAGAGACAGCAGACTGGGACTTGGCTCGGGGTCTTGGCTGATGTCATTTTCTTTTGGCAGGCCAGTGTGCCCCACATCTGCATCTATTTCCTTATTTATTTTTGTCACGTGGGTGCTGCTCTACTTGAGCGAAGGCTAGTGAAGAAGCACTGAGCTGAGGACAGCCGATCCCAGGCGGCGAAGCGCCTGACTGCCGAGTAGATAATGAATGGTGTAGGAGAAATAGAGAGAGGGAGGCATATTGGGTCAGTTACAACATTTGGAGACCAGATGCGCCTCAGTGTTGTCTCTTTCTGGCTCAGTTAGGGGTAGTGACGATGCTCACCAGTGTGTGTGATTTTTATATTTTTTTCCCGCAAACTTATATATATATATATATATATATATAAATTGACAAAAACAATTAATAATCTCTAATAATCTGGACTCCTTGAAAGCTGAGAGTCTATCTAGATTAAGATATTTTTTGGGGGGGAAATAAATAGGCTGCAGAAAATAATGATGATGAAGATGATTTTTTGGAAGCCAGACTTAGTGGTTCTATATATATATATATATATATATATATAAAACAAACATGACTCAGAAAAGTGTGGTTAGTTCTGACATTTCGCAGTTAAAATCTTTCAAGTCCAAAATTATTTGTTTGAGCAGGATATTACAGATTAAAACCACCCGACCGCCAAAAGGCCATATTTCCCAGCATTCCCTGTCATCACTGACTAAATAAAGCTTTATTGATAGAGAACCTATAAAAATAGGTCTTTACAAAAAGCATGAATGTCAAAATAAGAAACTAGGGAATAAAACAATTAAAAGATTGCTCCAAACACACAGACGGTCTGTATAAAGCGCTTAAAGCACATTATTCTAAGGGCATCGTTCACATTCATCCCCCTTCTCTCACCATGGTACAGGGGGATATTTTTGAGGCCCGCTTTTTGCAAATGCCCTTTTTCCTTTTGAACTTCAACCCATCTCTTCCCCCCTAACTCGTACCTTAGAGAGCAAACAGGAGAACAGAGGAGAATTTCCCATAGTGAGAAGCAAGACTGCCTTTTAATCATCTCCAGACCCGCGCTGTGTGTGAGAGACAGCAGAGGAAGGAGAGCCCGGGAAACGAGGAGAAGGGAGGGCGTGAGACGTTCCCTAAGGCCACAAAAGCGCTGGAGGCGAGGCGAGAGGGCCGGTCTCTAGACGGAGGTCTTTGGTGATCTGTCACTGGGTGCTCACAGGGAGGAAATGGCTGTGTTTAAGGGGCAAGAGGATACAGTTTCATTCAGCAATTACATCTCTCCTGTGTTTACGGATTTTTGCACAGAGGAAGAAAAGATGCTTGCGCACGCACAGGGCTGATTTCCAGGCTTTTTATGGCTTTGGCTCTCGTTCGCGTAGACTGGATGTGACCTCAAAGGCATCTTTGGTTTCTCAAATACATAGCAATCCAATTTGCTGCGATCACTATCACTAGATCTTTCATTTAGGCTTAACATCAGACTTAGACTAAGAGAGAGATTTTTTAGTGTGCAGATCAGCCACTGATATTATTTGTATTTATTCTTTTACAGATGTCCTTAAATATGTTTTTACCAGGATTTATTTGGATGTAACTATAAATCAACTCTCTTGTTTCCATGCACATTTGTTTATGTCTTAATTTCACAAAATAAATCATATTTCACACTTAAAATAAAATGCAGTGTGACTCGAAATGGAATAAAACACAATAAAAGTGGGAGAAATGAAAATGCAACCAAATATATATATATATATATATTTATATATGTATATATATATGAACACACACTAACACACGCGTGCGCATTTATATAAAGTATATTTTAATTTTAAATATTTAAATATGTATATTTATATTATATAAAATTTTAAATATTAACCTTTATATATGTGGTTATTATAGTTAACTGAAACTAAATGTAAAATAAAAAATAATAATACAATTATAAACACACACACACACACACACACACACACACACACATATATATATATATATACATATATAATATCTGAAACAAAATACTGAAAAATCATTAAAATGTCCCTTTTTAATTTAGTTTAACTTGTACTAAAATAATGAAAACTAAAATTTAATTTTTAATTTTTTGTACAAGGTAGTTAATTATTAAACTTGAAGTAAAATTTTAATAAGATATAAAAAGAAAACTTAATCATTTAATTTAAGTAAAAAAAAAATGTATAGCACATCAGCTTAATATTTACAAGTTTAAATAAATATGTGTGTAAATAAAAACATTTTGTTTTTTTTACAATATTAATTTCATTTACATTTTATGCATTTATATTAAATGTGATGTTTTTATCGTGGAATATACCATTTTAAGATCAAAAGACTGGGGTCAAAATTAGTTAAATCAACAACACTTACATATACTTTTGGATATACTTTTCCCCTGTTGCACAAGTCCTCTGTAATTATACTGCTGAAAAATGAACACAGCACACATAACAAGTGTTTGTCTGTTTCAGGAGTGGCAGAACTCTATCCAGAAGAATGCTGGCTTGGCTTTCATTGAGCTTATCAACGAGGGAAGGTAAAGTCTCATGTCTGCTCCTCAAACATCATTACTAGCTCACACATCACTGTAGCTAATGTGACTCTAAACTGGTTATCTGGTGCTGGTCTGGTCAGCTGTGAGCTTACCACGACATCTCTGAGGCAGACTAGAGAACAGGGAGGGAACCAGATTAACCTCTAAGCCTCTTGTCCCACTAGTTTGGCTATGGTCTGTGTGTGTTTTTTGTGTGGAAGTGGTTGACCAGAGTGGAAAATATGCTGAGATAAGCGTGTTGGCAGAGAGTGGCTATATAAATCTCACTTCCTGTGCAGAATGTGCACATTCACAGCATTAGTCTTTATACACATACAGCATGCCGTTTTATTTTTTTTAGGTATACTTTTCTGTCTCAGGAAAAATGATGTTTGTGTGTGTGTGGTGTGTCTGTGTCCATGTGCTTGTCAGGTTTAGGCTTTGAATCACTGTTGTCAAGCTGATCCAGGGTGGCTCAGCCTGCACACCCATCTGCTGACCCATCTGCACACACACACACACACACACACACACACTTGGACAGTGAGCCTGAGTCAGCAGAGATAGTCGCTGTCCAGGGTGCTGGTGCATCAGTCATTCACCACTCTACCTGTCTGTCTGTCTATGTCTGTTTAGTGACCCTCATTCCAAACCCTGCTTCAGTGGTCGACTGGAAGCGTTTTCATATTCATTGTTTTGATGGGGATTAAATCAAGTGATAGAAATATGTATTTTGCAGTGTTTAAAGGGAGTGGATAACTGCTTCTAGCAACAGTGCCTTAATTAAATTAATTTAATTAATTAAAAACTAAAGAGAATCTTTCTATATGAAAACAATTCCATATAGCATTTAAAAGTATGGAGTTTTTGTTTTCTCCTTCAAATGTATTAGTGCTGCCAAATGATCGTGATTAATTGGATCCAAAATAAAAAAGTGTTTTGTTTTATAAATGTTTAGGTAATATATCTGTGTACTGTGTATATTTATTATGTATATATAAATACACATTCATACAGTATATATTTAGCAAATATTTACATTTATATATTTCTATTATAATTACAATTTCTATTATATATATATATATTTAATATACAAATATTACATATTTTCTCTTAAATGTATATTGTACATGCATATGTGTGTGTATTTATATATACATAATAAATATGCACAGTACACACGCATATATACGTATTATGTACACAAAATAAACATTTATAAACATAAAGGTTTTACATTGTACAAAAAAGTTGGCAAATCCTCATATTCTATTGATTTCTGAAGGATAATGTGATACTGAAGACTGAAAAAATGGTAGCAAAAAAATGGCTTTGCGTCACAATAATTTACATTTTCAAATATGTAAATAGAAAGCAGTTATTTTAAACTGTGACATTATTTTTGTAACGAACGGGAGACAAGGAGTCGTGCGGATTCATGAGCAGATTGTTTATTTAAAAGACAGAGTGATACAGGCCAGGTCAATCATCAGCATAACAGGGTAATCGGAGGCATAGGCAGAAGAGAATAGTC
>JAUMHI010000057.1:13100950-13141997 GCA_032359435.1 Enteromius unitaeniatus | reverse complement strand
GTGTGTGTGTGTGTACTTTGCATATGTGTGTGTTAGCGTATCCGGCTAAAAAATGTATTTGTATTAGTGTGTTTGTGTGTGTCTTTGAGCATGAATGCACCCAGATTGGTTTTCTGCTTTTACTTTGTGCTACAGCCTAGGGACACGTGAAAAATGATCGAATGCTGGTTTGAAAAATGCGCTGTATCATGTTTTCACATTTAGGCTTCTGAAAACACAAATGTTCCCATGATGCTTTGGAGCGCCGCTTTGATTTTTGCCATTAGTAGCGGAACAACTGCAGATGTTTTTATATTTTGACAAATACTAGCAGAAAAGCAGTTTTGTGCATGATTAGATAAATAAATAAATAAATAAATATTCTCTGTTGTGTAAAATTGAATGATCCGTGAAGGATGAAGCACCGAAAGATGCAACGCTGCATAGCAATTCCTCAATGGATGCACGAGCCAAATAACCAAATGCAGTCTGTGAATCTTCAGTTCGATCATACTTTATGCTTGCCTGATGATGAATGTCCCCTGTATTGAGTCGGCTTCAGAAAATCAATACTTCTCAAATTGAAACAGTATAGGGTTGTATTGATCTGGGCTGTGAAATCAGAAAGAGAAGGCTTTGATAGGACGTTGCCAGACAGCTCTGAGCCCAGTAATGACACACTATCAATTTTGGCTTTACACTGATAAATCAAGTCGAAAATTGGATGTCAGATTTTTTTCTTCTGGCTTTCCACTGAGGGAGTTATTTTCCTTTCCCTCTCCTGTTGACCTCTGGCCTCTGCCAGTGAATTATAAAGTTCAGTCGTGTCAAAAGGGAGAAGACGTCAGCGTTGGGATTCATGATGGAAAAGAAATCTATGAAATTGAAAAATCATGGAGCCCTTTATTTGCATGTCATTGGCTTGTTATGTGGCTCTCTGAATCTTATGTCATATTCAGAGGCAATTCAAGGCGGATTATTGTCATAATCAATTAACTAGGTCACAAATCTTTCACATTTTCTTCCTGTAGACTTTATCTGTTCTCATTATATAATAATTAAATACATATATATTCCTGTATATTTTAAAACATATTTTACACTTAAAAAGTGTGCAATGTCTGTATCATCTAAGCAATTCTATATATGTATATTTATGTATATTTATTTATATTAATATGGCATTAACAATCCTCAACAATATCCATAATACATGAACAAAAATTAAATATTAATTATTTAGAATTATAAATTAATTAATATTATAAAAATGTCCTTTACGCTTGATAATGTGTGTAATTCCTGTAAAAATATTAGTTTTTCTGCTGTCAAACAATTAATCAATTTCAAAATTAATGTTTTTGTTTACACAATATATGTGTGAGTAATGTGTATATTTATTATGTACAGTCGTGGCCAAAAGTTTTGAGAATGACACAAATATTAGTTTGTTTCATTCTCAAAACTTTTGGCCACGGCTGTATATAAATACACACACATAGACATATTGCATGTATAAAATGAATATGAATATAAATATAAGCTTGTAAATATATTAAATATATGCTGAATGCGTGTTTCTTTATATATACAAAACAACACAGTACACACATTGTGTAAGCAAAAACTTTTATCATTAATCATTTGACAGCACTAATTTCCTTATGTGTTTAATTATTCATATTAATGTGGCAGTCATAGTCCTCCATAATCATACCAATAACAATATTTAACAAAATATATTAATATAAATAATACTTGTAAGTAAATATATGATTGGAGAGCACAGAAATTACACACGTTTTAAAAATGTACATGATTTATTTATTTTTCATTATGTTTGTTTTCTTCAGCTAGTGCTGTCAGGCAACCTGATCTCAATTCGCACATATTTTACGAGGTGGCTAATTTATTTATTTATTCTAAATTGTATGTTTTTTACGAGATGCCAATTTGTATGAATGACCTAAACATAACCCCGCCCCTAAACCTACCCATCACGTGGTTTTAGACAAATCATACGAAATTGTACAAGTGAGGTCGTACAAATTAGTACGAATTGGCACAGATTTGGCACCTCGTATGAATTGCCCGTGAGACTGTGTTGTGTCAGATTCTAACATTTGAGGTAAGTTATTTAGCATGTTTTAACTTTTTAATCCCAATTTATTCCATATTATGTAAAACATGGCCATGTTTTGTGTGTTTAAATGCTTAGCTCTGCAAAACCCGCTTAGTCTCAGTAGTCTTCCCAAGCAGTGTGTCACACTGAATAAAGCAGACACCCACCGATTTTCAATCAGTATTTTTTGCCACGCAATGGCGCGTAGCTGACTATGCTCAGTGTCCAATAATACTCCTTCTTAGTGTCCATTACCTGGAGTTTAATGTAGCTCTAAACAGTTGCTAATTGCTCCAGAATGGCTGCCTGTAACAAAAATGTAAAGTCTGTGGTCACAGTGGACGGCGTCCCATTTTTGCGTTCATGCCCTTTGTCAACGTAAGCACTCTAGCTGACAGCTGATCGAGGACCAGCATACCTGGACCACGTCAGACCTTAACTTAACCTGACTTGGGTATTGATTGTAAACGCTTTCTCTTGTATAATTACTTTTTTTTTTTTTGCTGTTGACGGAAAGGAGGGAGATGAAGAAAAAAGACAGTGCCAAGAGATGGAGAGTAGTGGCATGTATTGATTTGTTGGAAGGTGGAGAATGAGGGAGGCACAGTTTCTCTTGAATAACGGTGTGCATGGTCTCTTGTTTGATGGACGGCAGGAGTCCGGTGCTGGATAATAACTTGGTGATAGAATGGAGCCTTCCAGTTACATGCGGCTTGGTTAAGCAGTCTCATTGGGAGTGGTTGAAAGGTTATCAATTCTAATAGCAACAATTGAAGGGGAATATATATAGCCCTTATGGGGTTTTCTGGCCCCCCAAAATGGGGATCTAAAAAAAAGATCAGCTGTGATCTGCTGTGTCATTTATTTCTAAAGATTGCAAGTCACATGTTGCAGGAAATAAGGAGCCGAAAATGAAATTTCTGTCATTATTTACATGTACACCGTATCACCGCATCAGTCAATCTTTCATAAGAGCCAATGAACCATAAAAAAGCCATAAAAGCATACAGTATTATTGTAAATATTTTAAATATGTATGCATGCAAGTAAAACAGTAATGTTGTGAATATGAGAAATAGTAAATATAACAAATATATAATAAATTAAATATATTTATTAAGTAACAATATATTTATAATATATTTAATTAATAGAATTGTTTGTATAAATATATTTAATATATAAACATATATAAAACATAGATATTTTTATTAAATATGCATGCACCGGCATATACAGAATAAATGTATACATTTTTTACATGTATTTACTGTCTTTATGTATTGTTTTTATGTATTTATATTTACATATTTTAATATATAAACAGTTTTTTTTCTGAAATATGCATATATATATAAGTGTGTGTATTTATATATGCATAATAAATATAAACAGTACACATGCATATAATACAGAAACAAAAACTTTTATTTTGGATGCAATTATTCACAGTTAATCATTTGACAGCACTAATAAGAATATTGTTATTGTATGGATCCTTGTTAGCCTGGCTTCCGCGACTATAAAGCTCATAGGAGCTTAGTCTGGCCAAGCTACCTTACTAACCGCCTTCTGGGCGGACTTAACCTGCGTCCATCAGATGTCTCTGTATACTACTGGACGAATCTACAACCAATAAGACCACTCATTCCGATGACGTACAGTATGCGTAACGACGGAATCTGAAATACTCTAAAACGGCAGCTTGCTCGCGAAATGAATGTAGCGTCACGGGAAGTATGGGCGGGCCCAGGCTAGATCCTTGTACTATCTATACCTAAATATTTACAAATTGTTCTTTCGGTGTTCCACTGGGAGAAAAAACTACAACAACAAGAAAAAAAAATATGGCCTGGATTTTAATGTTTTGTAAAAATTTTTTCTTAAACCTGATTAGGGAAAGCAGGACAGAATGTGATTCAAATGATCTTTGATATTTGGAGACTGATGAAGGAACTGTTGAAGTGACTCTTAAATACACCCTCACCTGAATGACCTTCCATTGCTATGTTTAAGTCCTCTGAAGCTCCCTTTGTTAGATAATGTTTGGTAAGCTGAACACCATTTGCAAGCTAGAAACTTTCACAATGGCTGTTTCGCTCACAAACCCCTCCGTTATCTCCAATGTTGTTTGACCTTAACAAAGTCACTTCCCCTTGGGCAAGCTTAACCTCAAAGCCTGTGCTAATTATCTGTGGGAGGAGAGGGCTGGTGGAACGATCATCAGGTTCAACCGAAAAGAACATGGCTGCTAGTGTTCGGTTGGCTTGGTCTTTGGTGAGAGATGGACGGTTTGCCGAAACAGGCTAGAAGGGACGTCTGACCTGTACTAGAACTCTGTCTCTCACACAGGCAGCCCCGTCTGTCTTCATCCAGCACAGTGACCCGCGGTGCAGGCCTTGCCAGTCTTAAGTCAAAGTGCTTTATATTTGTCTGTTGGAGTATTTTAGTTTGATTCAGCATGATGACATTTGTATGGAAGCTTGATGGTGCCACAGAATTTAAAAAAAAAAAAGAAATCTTGCAATTGTCTTTATAAAAATGTATAAAAATTATTATTATTATTTTTTTTTTCTTAAGTTATGAACTTGTTATTGTGAATTTACATATAATATTTCAGATTTGTTTACGGTAGAATTGAGGTTGTAAATCTTGCAATAGTGAAAAAGAATCTAGGAATCGTTTTTTTTTTGGAATTGATTTTTTTTGACTACTTCACAATTTTAACTTTTTTGTCTTGCAAAAATAATTCTTAGAAACTGAATTGAGAAATATAAACTCAAAATTATGAGAAAAAGTCAGAACTGATAAATAGTCACTAATGCCTCATACATATATTTATAATTGTAAGTTTCTCTGATCCTATGTTCAATAAAAAAGTGATTTGAAAGGGAAAACCTAACTCATATCAGGTTTAAATGTGTTTACTTTAAACGATGAGACTGAGGATAGTTAGCTAGATCCTCTGTAGCGATTGAAATAGTATGTTTGTGTATGATTTGCCTTTGATTCAGATATAAACCATTGGGAAAAAATAAAAGAACAAAGATGAAAAGTTCAAGCTAGAGAATATATCCAGAGAAGATCTGTTTACCGAAAGATGTTTTCTAAATATTGCATGAGACATTTTTTTGTGGCTTTCCCTGACAGGCTACCTTAGGCGTAAATAATTTCCATCTGTGGTGCAATTCCATGAGGAGTATTATCATTTTGTAAAAGCATATTAAATGATTTCCATCTTAGACTGGATTTTGGCTGTCAAACCCTGAAGATCAAGCTATATTAGTTTTAAGTAGTGCTAATACCCCCCAATTTCATTCAGACATATGCGGGAGTAAAGAGTTGACTTAACTTCGTTGAAAGTGTTGAGCGTGTGTTTAGTGTCATGAATGTGGGCAATGGCAGCCTAACATCACAGAGTCTGTGTGGCACTGAGGAAAGCCAGGCGACCCCCAAAATAGAGCAGTCACTGATGACCGCTATTTTACTAATTATGCTCCATTTATGTCCGCAATGGATGCATTTAATGAGAACATAATGGTGCCTTATTGAATTTCCCTGCTATTCCCTTTTTCTTATGTGCCACAACAAGAGACTATCTGTAGTGATGTGATTTCTGGATAATCATCAATGGCCTCAATGACCGTGATCATGACTTCATTCTTCTGTAGAGCTGTCAATTTAACATAGTAATTTAATCATTTAGTGCCCCAGCCAAAGCCATAATTCTGCATTGACCAATAAATTAAAAACAGCACAGACAGGCTCACTAACACAAAATAGATTTTGAACTGTTAGCCAGTGATTGACTTTCGAGTCAAAACATTGTTTGCTTGTTTTATTTATATATTGTTAGATATAATGCTCTTTTTTGTGTGCTATAATAATGTACAGTATTTGAATTATCTGTATTATCAATATATTCATACATTTATGTATGAGTCAAAGATGAAAAGATGTCCACATCAAAAGAAATTCACAAAAGTGATTTTATGTCCATAGAAAGCACTTTAAATATAAGTAAAGTGTCTACTGTTAAGGTTTCGAATACGTTTTTGAAGAATAAAATGTTAAAATTTGGTTGAAATAATGTTACATTGTCATTTAGTGTAGCACAATTTTTATGTAAAAATTCAAACAATGTGCTTATTCTGTATACATTATAATATATAAAAGAATAAGGAAGCATATTACATTTTATTGTGTTTTAAATTAGTTAAAATATCTTACTAATAGGTAAACCCTAGGATAGTGCTAAATTTAGAAAATGTAAAATAACAATTAATTAGTATTTGGGGTAAAAGTAATTCATCTGTTAATGTGTCATAATTGATTTTTGTTGTAAATATGCCTGGCAAGATGACATTTTAGTGTGTATATTTAGTATATCAGGGGAAAATATGTGGTTCATTTAAACATAAGAAAAACAAAACAACAACAATTTAAAGCAGTATTACACTTATTGTCTTTGACCCATATACAATTAAATACACAATTTATTTATTTTATTGATAAAAGCCTATTTTTTTATTATTATTATACACTTAAGACAGATATTCATGCATATACTGTATTCCTAGCTGCTTAAAGGATAAAATATATTTAAATATACACTAGATAGTGAATGCAACAGTTTTCATCAAAATGTTTTTATGAGAATTTTGAAGTATCAAATCAGACACAAGTGATAGTTTTAAATAAATAAATAAAAATCCCTTAATTTTTACAGTTTTTACAGTCGCTTTAGGTGATTTTTGATATAATGCGAATAATGGGAGAAGGAAAGGCATTTGACAAATACATAACTCCATGCGCATCAAAACATTTACGTGACTTTTGCGCTACGGGGCGGCATAATCTGAATAACCAGCAGATGGATGTTGTTACGCTGCATCTGAAATGTTATGGTTTTTCTTAAATGTACGAGCCAAGTCTGTCGTCAAAATATTTCTATAGAATTACCTCCTAGAACTGTCTTGCATACACCTCTGAAAGCAATGGCCGCAATTTATTATGTATAAAAATTATTAATTATTATCTTAGTTTCCTTAGTGATATTTAGTGCCAGTTTATGAGGATTTTTTTTCTCTTTGACTCGTTGGATAGATTTAATGCAATATTCCAATTTTGCACACGTTAAATTTGCAACTTTTGATGGAAACCCATCAAGTGAATGTGTGGGGAATTATATATAAATGCGTGTGGCACAAATGGCAAAAACAGTAATAATAATGAAAAAAGTACAGTTCGGAAACAATTCAAATGCTGTTTGGATTAAGTTTGGGATTTCATGTTTTTTTTGCCGTCTTGTGTGAACAAGGCCTTATTCAGAAAAGCTCTGCTCAGAGACTCAGAGGTGGTCAAAGAGGAGTCTAGACAGAACGGTTGCACAACTGAATCCTCCCACTTAAATGAATCTTTGGAGATGTACACTGAAGGCCTGCTTGGTTTGACCGCTCAAGCCCTGCAGAGCAGCACGGTAACAGGGTAATCCATCTCATGAACCAGCATCCCATAATCCCCCACAATACCAGTGTAAAAGCCCAATAGATCATATCTGAAGCCGGGCTTTCCAAACAAAAACATAGCTATATAAAATTTTTAAAATTAAATTGTTAGCCTTTCCTTTATTTCCCATTTTGCCATTTTAAACTGAATCATGGCTGTCAGTTTTTTACAGCCTTTCACAAACAACACATGCCCTATGGACACAAGGGTCTTAAATCTTGTTCTCTCACTCTCTTAGAGTGTTTTTTTTAATGTGTGGAAGGGAGAGAGTCTTTTGTGATGCATTTAGAAAAAAAATAAGACCCAAAGCAGTAGTAAATAATGACTGGCACTGTGGTCGGCTGATAGTTTTGGTTATCAGTGCAGGGAAATTAGCTTTTAAAATGCAGTTGGAAATCCATTTGGGTGATTGATGGCCGATGTGACTAATAAATTTGAGCCGCTTTCGAGGAGGGCCGACCCTCCACCATCCTTTATGCCTGTCATCATGAGCTGTGCGATTGGTAAAGTCGAGCGTGTCGGAAGCTAATTCCAGTGAGTGATTACCATTCAGATGAAATGGCTATCAGGATCCACTCTTTAATGCGAGAATATAGTTTTTAATTCCTTTTTGAGATATTACACAATTAAGTAGTCTATTAGGCACAGCTTTTATTTTCCAATAAAGACCCCTGGACAACAATACAATTGCAATGTGATATTGCTGTTTTATACAACTGTTAGTGCCGGTCAAACTTGATTGGCTGAGTGGTGTTCCATAAGCGTTCAAATAACATTAAAGAGACTTTTACTAAAGTTGTTGCTGGATAGATAGAATGTGTAATTTTGATGCATGAATACACTACTGATAATACGTGTTTTGCTGCATTCTAGAAATATACATAGAACACAATGCACTAAATAAAGAAGTGTCTTTTGGACATTGTTATTGTACAGCTGTATCAGTTTTTTGTCAAATCTGGGTTCTAGAAGTAAAAAGAAGATACAAAACAGTACAAATTTTAGTCAAAGTTCCAATTAAGTTATATTAATATTCAATACAATTAAAGTAGCAACATACATTTTAGGGGTTGCAGAATGTGAAAAGAAATATAGTGGTTACAGGTGTACTGTATCCGCAAGAAATGATTTGAAATTGTCAATAAAGCATAGCAGTGTTTATGAAGTCAAAACTGCTGGGTATAACAGCTAATAAAATAGCTCACCTCCAGTGTACTGAGGCCTGTGTGATGAGACGCTGTTCAGAGAAGGTTGTTGTCCAAAATATGAAAAATAATTCTTCAGTTAAATGCAAGTTCCACAAGTGTTGTGGTTCGTAGACAACATTCTTTTCTGAATATCTGCAGGCTTTACAGAAAGAAAGAAAGAAAGGGCATTCTATACACATCCATTTGAGGTCTCAGTCATAAAAGCAGAATTTCTTATTATTATTTCCAATTACTGAAAGACAAAGAGCTAATTAATCTCAAATATATAATCACAAAATGTATATAATTGTTATGTATTAAAAATATATTGTTAAGCTTTAAAATATATATTGCTAACTTTTTAAATTAAAAAAAAACACCCAAAAAGTTATTAAAGCATTACATTGTTATAAAATTAGCGGGAAAAAGCAGGAACGCTACAAAAGATTACTGTTGGCCTAAACCAGGGGTCACCAAGTTCGGTCCTGGAGGGCTGGTTTCCTGCAGATTTTAGCAGGACACCGGCCCTCCAGGACTGAACTTGGTGACCCCCGGCCTAAACAATTAACTCTATTAGTAAAAAAAAATTTATCAGTGGCACCTAAATATTGACTTTAAAACCTGCTGAAAGCTCATCTTGGCGACCAGAGGTGGACAAAGTAAACAAGGCCAGTACTTGAGTGAAAGTATAGATACTACTTTTCAAATATTACTCCATTACAAGTAAAAGTTGTCAATAAAAAAATTTACTTAAGTATAGAAGTACTTGCTTTTAAAAGTATTATGAGAAAATTTACATTCAATTCATAGTTTTATTAGTGTTGCGTTGTTTTATGTTATACTTGCAATACCTAAAAGAATATATTTGCAACAAAAGATAATTGATCTTTATAAATAAGTGGCTTCACCACCATCACAAAACTGCATGGTTGTGTTATGCTGAAGCAGTGTGTACACACATCAAAGTGTATTCATTCATCCAAATCAAGTGTACAGTGAAATTTCTTTAATCAGAAAATAAAAATTGAACAAAACAAATAATCTAACCTGCTAACTCAACTACACAAGCATAGCTAGGCCTATATAACTGCCCAACAGCAACATTGCTTTACGTGTTGGCCAAACATTTTGTTAAAAAAAAAAATTATACTGTCTCCTACAGGTCACTGATAGGCTTTCTATCACCTGTAAATCACCAAATCACATTTACAGAAGAACAAAAATCACCCTTGATCTTTAAAGCTGCTGCATAGAAATGACTTTCTACTTTGAGAACCCTGGTAGAAATGTAGTGGAGTAAAAAGTACAATATTTCTGTTTCAAATGTAGTGAAGTTAAAGTTATAAGTTTCCAGAAAAAACAAAACTCAAGTAAAGTACAGATACTCAAAATGTGTACTTAAGTACAATTCTTAAGTAAATGTACTTTACTACTGCCCGCCTCTGTTGGCGACTTTTGGCACGCACACATTTTTAAGCTTACCTTAATATTTTTGTGTAGAAACAATCAGTCTTTATCCAGTGCCAGTCGCGCTCCTTCTTCCCGGTTCCAGTAATATCAGTGCGCAACTTCAAAACGTTCCTAACCTCTGTTACTTCTTGCACATTATCAACACATTAGCGCATGGCTGCCCCCCCACTGGTGATTTAATATCATTAGTTTTTAGCAGCAAGTAAGTAATTTTACTCACCAAAATCCGTATAACAATATATTAAGTATAACATATATTATATGACACTTATTTCACTGTCCTACGTCAGACGTTCTTAAACACAATATGCCATTCTGTAAATTCTTCTGCTGATTTGTTTAAAACTATTTTTCTTGGATGAGCAAAAATAGAAAAAGAAACAGATAACATTGTGTCTAAAAATGTAATTATAACTTTACACACATTCACCTCTCATACTCATGTCATATTCTTTAAATATAACCTGCTGCTCTTAGAAGGACTGCTGTAATATATTTAATGGACTAAAATAAGTTGTAAAATAGTACATTATACATTCATAATGCCCCTGTGGGAAGAAGACCTCTCTTTTGAGCTGGACCACCCTGGGTGAGGAAACTCACGTCATGGCAATTTTGGCACTGACTAAATCCGGCTCTATATGTTGACCGCAGGGTTTAACGTATCACTGGACCCTCATCCAATCTTGTGGAAACCACCAGCAAAGTAAAAGCATATGCTTTAGGGGAAAGAAGAAATGTAAACGGTGTCGTCAAGCACCCTTCGGTTTATCATTCATTGTAATACTGCGTGCTTGTCTAATTCCCTTTTTAAGAAGAAAACGAAAATGTTTGGGCTTTCATCGGAATTGCTGTACACATCCGAAATACCACTGTCAAACCCATTTAAAATCATCATATATGCTGTGGGAGGGGAAACTCGGAAATCTTCAAAGTGTATGCGTATGGATTTCTATGTTGCCGACTCGCAGTCAGCTTTGGATGTTATAATCTTAAATGCTAATCGCTTGGTTGCCTCTGTGGGATTTACATTTTTTTCACGCTGTAATCTCACATTTACAATGTCATTTATGTGACTTTGGCCTCTCCGCCTCTTGACATCTCTGTCTGGCTCTCGAGGTATAAGACTGACAACAGACAAGCCCCAGACACAACGTTTTGCTTTTCATACCCTGGCGAGTGATGAACTTTTGGCATGCCGCTCATGTATGCAAACAGGCTTTGTTTCCTACACACACACACACACATTCTTGATTGATGTTAAACTGAGAGCGAGCACTCGTGTTGCTGTCAGAGCTCGGCTTAGTCCCTTGAGCCTCCTGATTTCTTGACATTTGTAGATATAATATTCATGCAACAAGGAGCAGCTTTTGTGATGTGATCCTGCTGTAACACTTTAATCTGTTTAGACTGCCTCAATATTATGGCAGAGTGGAGAGCGGCCCATTCAATACAGTCCATAGCTTGAGGCAAACACCTCTGTAAATCTGAGGTTTTTTAATAGAACGTCTCTGTCTCATGTTCAAGTGAGAATGGTGGCTTCTATTGTTATATAGAAGTGGGGGAACTAGTATTAATGGTAGGCAAACAAATATATATTTTTTTTGTGCCCAGGTTTTTGTATGGATTTATTCAATTAAAATAAATAAATGTGTTTATATATAAAATAATTTTTGTAGAGATAAAAATTCTATTATAAGTTTGTTAAAAAACGTGTAATGTTAACATTCAAGTTGAGTTGCTATTTTGCATTTTTTTATTCACACAAAATTATGTTTTTGAAATGATCTTCCTAATGATTTTTTTTTTATCATAAATATATATTTATATTTATAAAATTACATAAATGTAAAAAATGTTGTAAGTAAATGTTGTATTTTTTTATTTAAAATATTTATTTAAACTAATTGTCCCCACCATTTCAGCTCTAAATGTCAACATGAAATGGAAATTCATTAATCTGTTTTCTGAATACATGTTATAGATCTTATCCATGAATGTTCTTCATGTTTATTTAATATTTATCCTTACCATTTTTAATCAAAATGTCATAATTTAATCTGGTGAAATGACTCTATTGCTATATTCTTTATATTAATATTATATATTCATTTTATTTTCAATATACATTTTCAAACTGGCATATTTTAGGTATGACGTGAGAAACAATGGCATTTGTTGTCTTTTTAAATTATTTTTAAAGCTAAACAGCCAATTATGAACTGCCAATGGATGGAACAAAGCTGCACAATGCTAAAAAAATATTTAAAAGCATACATATTTGAAATAAATTAGAGCAAGACAGAATTGTAATATGTGTATAAATGAGCTCTTTTTCCCCTTGCGCAAATCAATTGATTTTTGTCCAAGATTCCAACAGATAGTCCTTTAACCTCTGTTTATAAGATAGGAACATAGACTAATGACTCATGTCATAGTTTTTGATATGGCTCAAAGTGGATGGTGTATTTCCCCATGAGTAACTGGTAATGAAGATAAACCACATATGGAATTTGTTGATTGTCCCATACCATGCTGTCATCTATCCCCCAATTACACCAATCATCACTCTCTAAATCCTCTTTGGAGTAAATTAGCTGCAGTATTATTCAGCGCTGGCCTGCTTTTCCTTTCTGTGCCTTTTCCTTTCCCTCTCTCTCTCACTTCGTTTTAAAGCCTTTGAAACATCTCCAGGCCCAAGCACGATCGAAACGAGCTGCACTTAGTAACCTGATGCTGGTCCCTGCCCTTAATGGTTTGCATTAGCTGCAAGCAATAAAATTAGCCCAGGTCCCTGCTAATGTTGGAATAATCATTTACAAAGATGGTTACCACATGCTGTAGCCGTTTCCCTCTCATTCCCTGCGCTCCGCTTTTTTCTCGGCCTCTCATTTTTTCTTTTATACGGCCTCTAATTCGCTGTTATTAATAATGAATAAAAACGCAATTTTCTGCAGCTTGCTCCAGGGCCCTGGGAATCATTTCAATGAATATTTCAGCACGTTATTTTAATCACAGCTGCACATATGCAGAGGGAGGGGGTCCCTTTTTTATTGGCCTGGGGTGTGGCTATGGTGAGACCCCAGCATCATTAAAACCCCTCTCTGGCTGCATATAGGGTCCTACCTCTGATTTACAAGACTTGTTAAAAAACACAGTAAAAAGGAGGCAAGCTGCGCCATTTACACTTGTAATTTGATACAGTATTTGTTAATGGGACTTGCTGTTATTTATTTGTGTGCTGGAGAGCTGTGGCTGCTGTTTTGTGCCCGGGGGGTTCTCGCGCAAAAGGGTGTCTGGGTTTCTATAGCTCTAATGAACTTTATGAATTAGCTTTATAATTTTCCAGATATCATTTGATTCTCCCTCATGTATAAAACCTTTGGTTTGGGTGCCCTCCAGAATGCAATTCTCCGTAGCATTGTATGTAGAGTATTACACTGCTATATAAATGTAAGTGCTTTCTTTGTGTGTGTGTCTGTGGAACCCGTTTCTCCCACATAAAAGAAAAAAGAAAAAAACATGCTTTGCTAAACCCTAATTATGCCATAAACAGTTGTGAGTAATGATTATGAAATCATTCTTTTAAGATAAATGGCCAGAATTGTGACACTAATCTTTATTTTGACAATTTTATAACTTTTATTTTATAATTATTATTTTTGTTGAAATTTTGTTTTATAATATTGATTATAATATCATCCCAACTTTTTATCTCATATGAGATAGTATAGTATATAGTACAATTTCATAATTTCATTATTTCATCATTTCACCTTTTCATGTCAAAATTTAACCTATTCATGTTATGATTTGTACATTTATCTCATAATTAATGCATAGTGTCACAGGTTTGACTTTTATATCATAATTCAGACTTTTGTAATTATTTCAACTTTTATTTCATGGTTTAGACTTTTATCTCATAATGTGTAGTGGACCAAACAAATGATGTTGTATCTCATAATTATGCCTTATTGTCTTGTAATTTTTTGTCATATCATGACTGTCATAATTCCAACATTTTATGTCATAATTAAGACCTAGTATGTCATAGGTCTGAACTTTTATCTCATATTTATTAAATCTTATAAATCTTAAAAAGTTTGGCTTTTTGTCACAATTACAACTTTTCATGTCAATTCGATCCACAATATTATTATGAGTTTTCATATGATTTACCAAAGCACTGTTTTTTTTTTATGTGTCTGTTGTAGTGCTTCACATTTGTGAGTGTATTTTAACGAAATGAGTAATAATGTATTAATGTGCCATGATGTGCCTTGTAGTGCATTGTTTCATCAGATAAACTGATATTAATTTCTTAATTTTAGCTTTCCAACATGTTTTTTTTTCTGATTCCTAACAGGAGTTCCTGTCTTTTCCCCTTTTCCAGTCAGCTGCATGACTTCTGGCGTCTGGATTACTGGGAGGATGACCTCCGGAGGAGGCGGAGATTTGTCCGAAACCCTTTTGGCTCCACCCACTTGGACATCACGTGCAAATCGCTGGAGGACTACGGTCAGTAATTCTGCCAACAGCCAGTCAAAAATGTTGCTGGACTCTGTCAGTCTAGCTCATTATCCTTAAATTGCATTTATTTCATACAATGACATCATTGTTCACCAAATAGGATACACATATGCGAATTAGAATCAACTCTTGGACACAACTAATATTCTTGGAGCTGAGAAACTTTATAGGAGCTTTATAGGTTGTATATTTATGAGCCTTGTCAATTGAACATGGCAAGAGGGCTTTATGGCAGGTTTTTATATCCTAACGGCACACATTGTTGAGAGGAAAATTGCGCTCTGTGCTTTTTTTTTTTACTGTTTCTGCCTTTTGCACTCAAACATTTTTCCTCATTGACCCGTTTGATCTTGCAGCATTGCCCACCACACGGCTGTCGATTTGGCTCTGTGTCTCGCAACAGAGGCTTTAAAAGAGAAATGGTTCAATACTATTAACCACTGCGGGCGCTTCTCCTTCAGGCATCAAATTGAAGATACGAGGGGGAGTGTATTAACCGAACAAGGGCAAATCTATTGATTCTCAAGTATAATGGGGTGACTTCTTTCTTCTGCTACAAATAGTTACTGTAACTGTACTGTACTGTTACTGTAATTTCCATTACACATGAGGAAACGTACAAGGTGGCAATCCAAATAAGACTATTTATTTAAAAAATCCACAATTTAACCCTTGGTATTAGCTCATACTAATGGATAGAGGCATTTGAGAGTGGTTTTTGACAGCATGTTTTGCTGAATTGCTAATAATGGCCAATTGGGATGATAATAGATTGCACTTTCAAACGTAATGAAAATAATGCACTTTGATTATGGACAATACTCTGTGGTCTAAACATCTTATATTAACCACTGAATTGATACATTTGGATGTTGAGGAAAAGTAAAGGATTATAATATTGCGATACTTTATATTAAAAAAAAGTATTTAATTACTTTACTTAGTTTCTTTTTGTGGAAAGTAGTTTACAAATGATTAATCACGATTAATCACATCCAAAATAAAATAGTTTTTGTTTACCTAATATTTGTCTACATTGCCTGGTCCCAAGTCCAGGATGAGAAAGAAGTGGGGTTGTGGGTGGGGCTAGCAACCCCACCCTCTAAAAAAAAGCCATGCTACAGAAACTGCAACAACAAGTATATGCCAACAACTGCCTGGGCAGGAAGACTCCTCTTCAGTTGGGCCCGTGACGCCTGCTGGTGAAAGCCTTTGGGAAGCCGGCTTGCTAACAAGTCTTCTTACGACCAAGGCCAATACCAGGATATACCAGGACCTGAAACATCAGAACCCTGTATGAAAGTTGCAAGTCAGCCTAGATGAACGCGAGATTAGAAGATAGTAGATCAAGGTTCTCTGATTTTGTGAGACCAGATGGAAGGGAAGCGGCCAGACCAGACTGTCTTCAGGTGAAACCACAATTTACTCCAGGCATGAAGACGCGGACCACGATTACACCCAAGGAGTTACGCTACTGTTGGCACCAGAGGCTACGAGGGCGCTGATGGCATGGGAACCTGTCTTATCAAGTCTTATAATAGCCAAGTTCCATTTCAAGGGCAGGAAGATCATCCAATGCTATACACCCAAGCAAGCAGAAGAAAAATAAGATTTTTACAGTTCCTTGCAATCCCTTTTCGACCAGACTCCACAAAGAGACATAAAGATTGTCATGGGTGACTTGAACGCCAAGGTGGGAAACAACAACACAGACAGAGAACTCATCATAGGCAGACACTGCATAGGTACCTGCAACGAGAACGGAGAGCTTTTCACAGACTACTGTTTCTGTTGAGATCCTTCTGTGACTCTTCAGGAAGACCACACCACAAGTTCAACATACAGTTTTAGAAAGACGGCAAGCAAGCAAAAGAGTTCAACTGTGAAGTAAGGAACAAGTTTGAGGCACTGGGCGATCTGGTCGAAGAGGCAATAGAGAATCACTGGACAGACGCTTGCACCAAAGTCCTTGGAAAGAAGGAGAGGGAGCAGAAAGAGTGGATGACAAAAGAGACATGGGAGAAGATAGAGAAGAGGAAGAAGGTGAAACAGAAAATCAACAGATGTCAAGGTCAACATGAGAAAACTGACCTCGGAGTACAAAATTGGGAGGAGAACCAAGGAGTGAAAAAGAGTGCCAGACGGGGCAAAAGACAATTTGTGCACAATATGACAGAAGAGGCAGAAACAGAAGCCAAGCAGAACAACATGAATAGAGTGTATGTGTGTATATATATACAAACGCATACATGTATATATTTAAGAACATTTTTATTTTTATATATTACATATATTTTTATATAATATAATAATATATGTATATACATGTAAATATTTCATATATGTATTTATATATACTGTATGTGTGTGTGTGTGTGTGTGTGTATTTATATATACATAATAAATATACAACATTCACATACATATATGATGTGAATTTTGGATGCAATTAATCGAGAGCACTAATAGTAATGCATTACTTAAGTGGTGACAAACAATAAGTCAAAAAATGAGAAAATAAAATTCATTGTGTTAATTATTTGAAAAAGTAACTATTTTCTTGTTTAAAAGTAAAGCTACTTTAGTAGTTACTTGAAAAGTAATCTGATTACTTGTTTTACTTGTAATGCGTCTCCCTCAACACTGCTTATGTCAGTGCGTTCTGTAACTTGTTATGCAGTAATATTGTGTCTATCTACATGTCTGGCCTTTTGTGCCCAACTGTTTTGAGGCCATGTCAGATGGCCTGTGTGTCAAAGCCAGAACACACACATGCACACTCGTACATACACATGCCAGCTGTTCCTTGACCTGCAGGTGGCCCCTGCTCATGTCACAACAGACTTTTTTCCCCACTAATTCATTTTGCCACCATATCAAATCCAAACTGTCTTTCAGACGTATTACCCAGTATATTTCTTGCATTTCTTCAGAAGCTCACACCGCTGCAGTATTCCTCTGGCCTGGCTTCTTTTTCTGCCTGTCCTTGGTAAGTTGTCAGTGCGTCTCTGTGGACCCGCGGTCTAGTGTCTGGGGCCGTTGTGATTGAGGACTTGTTGAGGTCCCTGGGCTTCTCCCAGTCCTTAATGAGTGGAATAATGCATAAGATTGTCATGTGAAAGGGATTGGCTGTAGTCAGATGTTGCCCCCACAGTGCCATAGAGAGAGAGGGAGAGCAAAGAACGACTTCTCTAGATGGGTTTTATAGAAACGGAGAGACCGTTTTCATAAACCAGCAGAACAGGGCTCAGCTCTTAAGCTAAATATAAGACTTTAATAAAAATAAAAAATACATTAAAGGAAAAAAAAAATATTTGTTTTTACTAAAAATAAAATAGATTTAAAATAAAAACTTAATTTAGTCCATTTTATTCAAAATCACTCTTATTTTTCACTGAAATGAAAGACTTAATATGTTACTCTGTACATATGCACATTGCATAAGGTATATAAATCATCCTTTTGAGAATCTGTAAAAGTCAGTAGCTCTGTGCTTTGCTGAACTGGCAGTAGTGGAGGTTTACAGCTGCTTTTGTGACTGGTGTTCGAGGTACGTTGCTTTAGTGTAGGTGATTTGAATGAATTAACTGTTAAGGGTGCATATAAGTTTCCACTATTTTTGCCAGAAACCAAAGAGATTGAAAAATGACTGCTCTCAAATGTCAGAAGACTGCCGGTTGACAGCAGTCACTGCATATGGAGCTTGTTTTTATTCACACTGACATATTTTCATAGAGCTTGTCTGCGTTAGAACATACGCAGCGTTTCAGCAATATTTCAAATTTCTTCTCGTGTGAAATGACATGGGTGGACATGAAATATGCTTCAGGTTCATTCGAAAAATGTTCTAACTGCTCTAGAAACAACATCATTATATTTGATTCATGGTAATTTAATGTATTTTCTGTGGCTGTAATACAATCTTCAATCACTTAAAATAGAGGAACGGCCTAAATTTAATGGAACCTCAAATGGCTTACTATGTTGGATAAGCATTTGATAAAATGTACTGCCCTGTGCCTTATTCCCAGGTACCTTTGCATATGTTTGTGGGAAACTTCACTTTGAAATAGCTCAGTTTAGTCTATTAGCCATGCTGACAAAATAGTGAGCATGCTACATTCGCGACTTCAGCTTTGATACTGTACCTTCCCCCTTATTCACGAGTGGCTGAGTATATTGTTAGCTGATTGGAATTGGGCAAGCATGAAATGGAAGCCAGGTTAATATTGATCCCGCTCTTTAACTGCCTGTTCTACCTCCGTGTGTCCTTGCAGTCTCATTTTCAGGTGAGCAGCTCTGCTCTGACCCAGTGAACCCCTATGGACAGAGATCTTTATAGCTTGTTACTAGAGAAAGAGTGAAAGAGCGAGAAGAAAGGGCAAGTAAGAGAAGATGGAAAATTCAATACAAGTTCAATAGAAGTAAATCGACAAACGTTGTTGATTAACCACAAAAATGAATGCCGTCCCTCTGTTTGTTTAAGAAAAGCAGAAATTTGAGAAGCTTACAATGCAAGTAATTGTGCCAAGGTGTAAATGTTAAAATACTCTCTATTTACATTGTATAACCACAAGAACTAAACAGTATGCATGTTAAAGTGATTTTAGTGTGAAAATAAATAGCTTGCTAACCTGTGCAGTTTTTGTTGTCATGGCAATACCTAAAAAAAGTGCTTTTAAAAAACTCCCCATTCATTTCCATTGTAAGTGCCTCACTAAAACATCCCCAAGGGTTCTTAAATTCCTTCAATTCAAATGTAAGGTCATAAAAATTCTTACATATCCTAAATGGCATTATATAAGTCACAATTAATATTTTAAAAGGTTTTAAATGTGTTGATGGAAGTGGGATAAAACCTAATGCCATCATTACACTACAATAAGTGTAAGTGCTGAAATTCGAGTCAAAATGCGACACTGTTGCGTGTTTTACAGGATTTATTGTCTCAGCTAACTCCAATATCTAAAAGTCTGCAATGTAAAAAATGACGTGATTTTAATGGTAAAAAAACTGAAAATGCTACAGTAAAAACCTGTCAAATGGTTACTGGTAAATTAGTGTACGATTTACAGGGAAAAAACGTAAAAAACTGACATTCCCAGAATTCCCTAAATTTCATTTCATACATTTCATAAATGTTATGTTTTTTCTTTGAAGTGAGCAATTTGCAAATAACACATTTCGAGAGGAACGCGATACGAATTAATCAAACACAGCTGGTAGCCCATCAGCTAATCATTTCCCAATCACTCTCGCCCAATAGTCTCTTCTCCCATTCACTATAAAACCCCAACTTTCAATCCTTCCAAATCTCGCTTTAAGCATCCCTCCTCCTCCCCTTCTCCCCCTATTTTTCAATTCACGCCTCCAGGGGAAGCAGTCTGGGACCGAGCCGAGCTTCGAACCCTTGCCCACACTAGGGTTCATACCACTAGAATTCGCGGCTCGCCGTTCTCGCGGGCTCGCTCCCCTGACAGCATGCCAAACCCGCTAAAACTACCAAATAAAATGTTTACTACCTAAAATGTTTTACTGTATTTTTTACAGCTGCCATTTTTTTTTACATAAATTTTACACTTTCTTTTACAGTCTAACTTTAACCAGTGAATTGTTGAAATTTGGTATTTTTTTTGGTAATGTTGGTAATTCTTGTAAATTTAAAAGTTATGTGTTACTTAAATTAATATTAATACAAATATTTAAACATGCAAGCGTTCTAATTCTAAATCTGCGGAGCTGTCTGCAAAATTCAGTGCATATAGATTCCATGTGGGCCTTGCAATCAGCCATATTGGGTCTGTATGTGTGATACCAAATGCTTCTCACATGAGTAAAACCATAACAAAAACTTTGCATGGTTCTCCGGTTTCGCTTCACGAAGTTGGGTTCCTTTTTCCAGAGCTGACTGCAGAATTCCTGTCGTTTGATCGACGATCGCAGCAAGACCACTTTGCCACATTGTTTGTGTGCAAATGCACTTATGGCACATGTGCAACATTTTGTTTGAGTTATTATATATCAGTCAACTGCAGAGACGTAGATCTACATGTCCCACAATCCCTTTTTTCCGTCTTAGTACATTGTGTATTTTTACAAAAGGCATCTCATCTGTCAATCCCAGAATGGAAAGATACATCAGATGCAATTGCTGCTTAAATGAAATATTGTATCATTCTTTATGTGTTTTTTTCTCCTATAAATTTTTGGCTTTTTCATTTAAGGCTCCAAATGCGCATGACTCAATTGGGGCAATAAAGTGCAAGGCAAATACTCTAGAGCTAAAACCATTAAAAAAGCATGAACTCTGAGCAACAATAACCAACTAAATGAAGGCCTTTTTGAAGCATGAAAAAACCTGAACAGTAAAACTACCGAGCACTTAAATATTTCCACCTTGGGAGCTGGTCTTAAAAACTGTAAAATTCCTTTTGCCACAAGCTAAGCGCAGTTTTTCGTTTGATGTCACTTAAGAAAGAAAAGGCCAAGTAAAGAGATCAGTGTGTTGAAGAAGTCACATAGTGATGGAATGACAGAATTGAATTGCAAACCTTTTTTTCTTCCCTTTTTCGAAGCCTTCAAAACCCTGAGTTGCTCATCAAGTAACAGTTTTACACCGCTGAAGGAGCTATTTTGAGCCCACTTTAAATATTTGGTTTTCATCATATTGTGCTAGTCATTGGATATAAGTTTGGAGCTACATCTACTTCAGCACATTTTGATTTGTTTGTTATTCTGCACGTATGTCAGTCAGTCAATGACAGCTCCCCGTCCCCCAGCTGTATGGATCATATCCAAGCTTTTAGCGAAGAACATCATTCAAGTCCCACCACGACTGGCAGTCCAGCCATCACCTGGTCTTTCTCAACCCTGCTGCGTCATGCCAAATTTGTGCCCTGGGTAACATAAACCTCTGATGGCAGAGCGGGTAAGCCATGCTGGACTTGAATAGCCTTACTGTTGGCCGTGATGGCTCACAGGAGTCCAGTGAGCGAGCTTCGGGGGTGCCGATAAACGAGGTGGTTGACAATACAAGTGAGGGGTTCTTTCGAGTCGGAGTTGTAGCGATCTCGAGTTCCCATCAAGCCTCATTCCTAAGACTGACAAATGATCGGCTGTGTTACTAGATATCTCATATATGTGGCCATGTAGGCTTTCTATCAAAGGCTTGCCATTTAAGAGAAAAAACAGGAAGCTTCTGTACCTGTGTCATTGCTCAAAATAGGAACATGAATCACTGTGTTCCAGAAGCTAGTGAGCTTTTGAAGGCAAGCTTCATAGCGCTCCTGAAATGAAGGATGTTCCAAAAGGTAGGAACAAAATTATAGCGAAGTTCCTAACTTAACTTGTATTTTTTGACGTTAGAATCCATTACAGTGTGTTTGGTAGAAAAAGAAGTATCCAGTGTGGCAGATGATGCAGGATAAATGTAAATATGCAGCAGTTCATTCAATATAAATGTGACTATTTTATTCACTCAACATGTGCCGCATTTTTATGCTTGGTAGAATAACATAGAGAAAGGTTTAAATGAATAGTTCACCCAAAAATGTAAATTTGCTGAACATTTACTCCCAGAGACAGTTTGTTTCTTCTTTGAAAGTAATTTGGAGAAATTAGGCATTGCATTCCCTGCTTTGCAGTGGATGGGTGAGTCAGAATGAGAGTCTAAAAAGCTAATAAAAACAAACAAAACAAAAATCAACAACATGATTCCATGTTTGTATGAAACTAATTCAGCATAAAGACATTTTCATAATCAATAATTTGGATTGCTCTAATAATAAAAAAAATTTGAAAAAATTTTTGTCTAATAAAATAAAAAAAAAAATTAAGGTAAGTACACTTTACAAAAATGTGAATTCTGTTCCCATATACATATACAAAAATCTATGTTTTGAATGAATGCCAATTAATTGTAAACACAATTTGGCACAGATGGATGACCATAATGGCAAAGACCACACGTTGATTAATGTTATTCTTTGATATGATGCATTTGTTTAATTAACATTCAACCTTTTTCCCACTAGAATGGTCATTTTTAGTGATTTAAAATTGATTCAGTGTTAACATGGAATTATATATTAGCATCAATTATGTTTTTAGCTATTGCTAGGAGCTAGCAGAACTAAAAAAACATCTATAAGTCAGCAACAAATACAGCAACTGACGATATGCAGTGACCAGGTCCGCTGGGACTTTGTGTATGCACAGGTTTGTTTTCCTACTTGTGGCCTTCTTGTGTAAAACATCCTGAAGCTAAATACTTTTTTTAAACTCACTTTTCCCCCCTCAAACTCTCCCCATTTGCTCAGGATCATTTTCTTGTCAAAATCCGCCTGGTTTATTTTGTCTGCATTGCACTGAGGTCCTAAGCTTTATCTTGCCAGTCAAGACTGGAGCTCAGCTCCATCAGCTCTCCCTGCTTTAATGCAGGCGTAATGACGGTTTACAGAATTACGGTCTTAAGTTTCCCTCCGTCTGCTTTGATCCATGACCGCTCGCTGGCTCTGTGCCTCTAAATGTTACACGCTCCCTATTTCCGAAAAGCGGTCCCACTTCTTCCTTGGCTCTGATGAAAGCTCCTGAGATATGAGACAGAGCAGGAAGCCCGCTATGTTATTTTGTTGTTTTTTTTTTCTCTCTCTCCTTCTCTTTTTCCTTCTTCGTCTGTGTAGTGGTGTTGACAACATTCGAATGTGACCGCTCTGAGACAAGGTACATGAACCCCACGGGAGTGTAGGGAACATTTTAAATGCTGCACTGAAAAGAAACACGTCAAAAGAGTGTCAGACACTTTCTATTTCTGATAAGCGTTTCTTATTTTCTTTTTTTCTCCACAGAATCTCTCTGTTCTGGTGTCTCAGGCAAATCTGACCTTATGCAAGACGAATCCAGTGTGCAGTGACGTGTGTCAGGCCTGACTGCCATTTTTCTCTCTTTTATTTAGTAATTAAAGCTGATGAATGAATCTTTTTTGTTCGATAACAAAACCAAAAGTGGCTACAGACTCTTTTGCATCTTTTTTCTTTTTCCCTCTGATAAGGCTGCGTGATGCGCTTTGATGATATCAGCAGTCGCTTAATTGCATTGTCGGTTCAATCTCGTTCCTGTCCGGATTTAGAGAGAGAATTGCATTATGCCTAATGAACTTCGAAATTTATACAGGTCTCTTTAAGGGAGAGTTAAACTGTGTAAACATTATAGTTGCCTGTGCTTCCAGTCAGGGTTTTGAAATAAAAAGTCTTACATTACTTATCCCTATAATCCCAGAAATGTAAGTGTTAAAGTATGTTCAGATAAATGACATTAAAGGAATAGCTCACACAAAATGAACAATTCTGTCATAATTTACTCACCTGTAAGTAGTTCCAAAACTTGATGAAAGAGTTTGTAACCAGGCTGTTTTGGGTCACCATTGACTTTATTAGTATTTACTATGGAAGTCAGTGGTGACCCAAAGCAGCCTGGTTACAAACTTTCTTTAAAATATCCCATATTATGACGCACCTTACGTTTTTGGGAGAACTATTCCTTTAACTGTAATGATAGTGATAAGCGTATTATTCTAAAAAAAATTCTAAATGTAAAGGTACAGCACATTCTATAACCAATAAAATTACTTTCAGAACCTTTTTTTCCCATGAAACCCTAGGTGGCATAGTACTAATAGTTTATAACTCTATCTGACATAATGACATCATTATTCACTTGGCGGCGCTGATTGGTTTCTTTTTATATCAGAAGCCAATAAGCTTGCTGCTTTACATTCAAAGACTTGGCTCTTGCTGTAGCAGTTGCAGCATGCTTCAGAAACCTTCCACCTTCCCCAGCTACACCTGTAAAAGTTATATATGAGGGTTATTTCAAATATAGTGTATGCACATAGTAGCAAGTTTTGGTACTTGCTCTCCTACATAAGTGTAGCATATATTGTATTAATGTTTTTATTTTTTTTTATTTTTTATTTTTTTTGTAAGTTCCTACGATTCTCTGTGACCATAATCTATTTATATGTTGTGGCTTATTGATTTATTTTCTGTGGACTCAAATCCTTCTAAAATTAATTTGAAGATACACAAAAGCCTGGCCAAGAAATCACACCATCAAATAATAACAACACCACATATTTAATATATAATATGATATGCACAATATTATTTTTAATGTATGTATTTTTTTTATGTCTTTTATTCCTTAATGTGCTTCAATACAAATAATGTCCATTTCCATCACTCTTGTCTCTCTGCAGTCCCTGAGGAAGATGATGCTGTGAGAGGGAGGAAGGGCTACCGGGGCCAGGTGGTGGTCAGCCAGAGCCCTGAGACAGAGCTGACGCTGGAAGGAGACGATGACGCTGTTAGTCTGCTGCAGGAGAAAGAGGTGGATAACTTGGCAGGTGAGTCAACCTATACACAATACACAGTGCAATCTGTATGGTGACGGTTCTCCATTCAGCATGCATAGTAAGTCATACACATCAGTTCCATGACCTGACACCTTCCTTCAGCCCTCAGTTTTAAAGGTTCTACTGTATGTGAGTTTGGAATTAAGCATTTTTAGACATTATTTGTTTTGTTATTGAAATTAAAAAGTTATACCTGTAAGTTTACCTGCACAGAGATGTCCTGCCATAAGCACTTCATCTGAAATGTCTGCGTAATTCCACATTAGGTAGCATTTATTTATTGATACATAGCTTAAGCGTGGCATTTTGTCAGAATGACAGAATTTGACATAGACCCGATATATAAATATATCTTACCTTTCAATCTAGAGGCAGACCAGTGTAGTTAGTGTGGTTACTTTGCGTTAAGACGGTGTCTATGTTTTTCTGGCAGTGTATAGGGTTAAGGATTGCTCTGGACAGTGTTATTTTTGTTTCTTTGAAATATTTATTTTATTAAGTCTATAGTGATAAAAAATTTTAAAGATGTATTTCTCTTCTTTTTTTTCTCACAGCAGGTCCCCGGGTTTTTATTTCCAGAGGCAGGTTTGGCTATTTAAAGAGAGGTTAACCCTTTCAAAACCACTAATAATTAATTAATTAAATTTGATTATTATAGAATTAAAGCAAACATGATTCTAACTAACAATCAGGGTTCAATCAATATCATTGACTTCGTTATTTATAGTTACATACTTTTTCCAAAAAAAATTCTGCAGATGAGAGTCTGATCATTTTTAATTTGCCAAAAAAAAAAAAAAAAAACTAATTACTATTTTATTTTATTTTATTCAAGTAGTTATTGGTGTTTATTTTTATTTTATTTTTATCACTTGCATTTCCATTATTCTCAGCGACTATAATAACAGAATTACTACTGACTGCTTGTCTCTCTGTGTTAGCAGTGCTTTGTTAACGTGTTACAATTTCATCAGCTCTATGTTGGAAGATGTTATATATGATATATGTATTGTGAATGTGTAGCAGACATGTTATTAATAATACCCTGAATAATCAATGCCCTCACTCGCTCTGCAGACCTTCATTAGTCAGTGAAGGTTAAAAATGATGGTGAGAAATGTATGCGTCTGTAGAAAATCCAATGCCCTAATTTATCTATATCTTTTCTTTACTCTCTGAAGTGAGTGGTGTATGTATGCATACCTGATCGTGTTATTAAAGCTCCCAGCACACAACCTATTTAAACTCATTCACAATTTATAAGCAGTCTTTCATGCCATAGGAATTCCTTCAACAGATCTGAATCACGGTTGCCTCGATTATCTCTAATATGTTCCCACCAATGTTAGCCAATTCGCAAGGCAGGAATGCAGACTGGTGTGTTCCTGCTGTTCTTTTTATACCATCTATGTTGAAAGTAATTTTCCTGGAATGCAATGAATCATAAATCCTGGCACAGTGTATAAATTCCTAAATGCACTGATTTTGTATCCATCACTTAAAATGAAATGCTGCAATGCTTTATCGAATCCTGGCTATTCTAAAGGCAACTAGCTTAATAATCAGTGTAAAACTTTTAATGCGTGCCACTGGTCTATGCAGTATTTGTGGATTAAAAGGCCCAAATTAGTTTATTTCAGCGTTTATTCATGACTCGTGGCATGTAGGGCTATTTTAATGATTCTGTTTTATTTTTCCCTGCTCAGAGATGTGTTTATTGGGTGTATGTTTTAATACTCTGTTATCTAAGTCGTGTATCATCACCACAAGGGGAGCTGTGTCAGCATGCTCTATTTTGACAAGCTAATGCTAGTGCTAATGAGCACAGCGTAAACAACAGGCCAATCAACAACAGCTTTCTCACAGCCAATGGGAGGGGGCTCTGTTCGTCTGCAACCAATCAGAGTACAGGATCTGTCCTTTACACCCACAGCTAAACCAGAGCCACAGAGAACACAGACAGAATAGGAGCGATAAAAGAGATCAAATACTTTTTCTCCTTCATACCAAAAATTACATTTTAATTCAAACAAATGTGTTTGCTTGCATATTAGCATTATTACCTTACCACCACATTAACATTTTACCACATCTCCTTTATACTAAACTATTCGTCTGTTTCATATTTGTACTACCAAAAAAAAAAAAGAAAAAGTAATAAGTCTTATTTTTACATTCCACCTGAAGAGAAAACATCATCTATTCTCCCAGCATGCCTTTGTCTCACCACGCTCCAGTGACGTCACAGTCTTTTTAACAGCTGACGTCAGCTCAGATTTGCTGAGTACAACTGCACCTGTTTCATTCCGACATGATAATCTTCTAATCCTCACTAGTGCTCCGAAATCAACACTACAGCACCAGAATATCGCCAACTCCAATTAATCAAATAGACTTAACGGGGGAAATGCTGAAAAACAGTTATTATAATCATTATTACGAATAGCATTTAGAATAGTATATTATTTTGGGGAATATTGTATCATATGATAGCCTATAGTAGGCCTAACATGTATAAGAAACATAACTAAATGAACCTCGTTCATATGGACTGAGAAACGTGTTAAATGTTAATAACCCGATCGCTCTGATTATGTAATATGAACGTATTTTAGTTTGATCCCAATTTTTGAAGGTCTCTTGAGGCTTTAGCACTAATCCTCTCTGCTCATTGGATTAATGCTGTATTGTCTGGATTCACAAGTGTCCCTCTAGGCCACGTTACAATAGCCTCTTTCTTTATTAAACGTGTTATGAGAGGGGCATGATTCGGATTAAAGCGTTCACTTTTCACAGGTGAAGCCACATTGAATTATTTGCGATCGCACACAGTTTTTATTCGTTTAACATAGCTTCCCATAAGTAAGATGTTATTATTATTATTTTTAAATAGCGTAGGCCTATTTCTTTCTAGTCCTCTGTTAACAACATAGGCCTCATATTTGTCGATTTGGCGTCAATAAAGAGAATAAGTGAACTAGCTTGTGCTTTTATTCATCGGCTACTTAAGTTTCATTCAAAGCCTGCTTCAAAATAGATGTTTATTTATTTGTTTATTTGTTCGTAGGCGTGCGTGTTGATTTATTTCGCTTATAATTTCGGTAAGCATAGCTTTTTGGGTTTTTTTCAGTCTAGCAGGCTACGTCTTCAATTTATAGTGCTGCAGAAATTGTTTAAAATTATATCTTAATATAGGCTACCTCATTGAAAAATGATCACGTTTGTAGCCTAATATTATTTAGTGGGAAATGCAATGGTGGATGTTATAGGCTGGTGCAAAAGGAGGCAGAGGGCTTTGGTTTCTACGAGCGATCGGGGAGAGCAGTGAAGGAGTGCTCTGGGAATTGAAACCCAAATCCACTTGTAATCTTGCAACAGTATCGGGCATAATTGGCCGAGGAGAGCAGATTAAGATTGATGAGACGTTAAAGTGGCTCTTTTGAGTTCAGGGGGATCGATAAATATCCCAATTTCAAGAGCCTCTCCTCACATCCAGGACGGACCCGTGGGGTGAACTAATAAAAGACAGAGGACTGGTCAAAGAGAACATTTAAAGAGGGAGAGAGAGAGAGAGAGAGAGCGCTTGGGATTAGATCCTAGTCATCTGACCGGAGGTCAAAACGTCCGTAAATGTTTTAATAATGTTTGTAAGGTCAATTTTACAGGTTTCACATCATCAAAAGGAAATTTCAACGACTGATTTGATTAGGAAGCGCATAAATGCGAATCACTCACATATGATTTGTTTTGTAGAAAAATAATGAAGGAAAGTGACTGTGAAATTATTGCCGTTAGGCCTCATATATGCTTACCTTATTAAAATAATCGAAGGAATTTTTTTTTACTTGATATCATTTCATACAGCCAGTGCTTCATTTTGTTGGACTGATCGCATAATACAGGCCTAGCTGAAATTATTCGATTTAACAGTTTCCATATTTTCCTCATTTCACTTTCATGTGCAAAACTCTGTTTATATAAAACGCCATTAATTAGATAAGAACAAAATATTACTAAAACATTTTACTAAATTAAATGATTTTGATGTAGCTCAAATCGAAATTATTTTACGGAAGATTTACTTCACGCCATTCCATCACCATCGTGTCCAAGTCTACAAAACTGTAATTGAAAAATGCACACTTGGAAATGTTACAAACGCATGCTAAAGAAATGTCACTAATTGTGTGTATGTGTATAAATGCATCAAGCTACTAACTTGCATTAATCATCGTTTGTTGGTGACTGCGTTGCATTATTTTCTCTTCTGTAAAAAAAAATACAAATAAAAACCTATTTCCTTGTTATAGGCCCTGTTGTTCTGAGCACCCCGGCCCAGATTATTGCCCCGGTCACTGTAGCTCGTGGGACACTCTCTATCACTACCACGGAAATCTATTTTGAAGTGGACGAAGATGACCCAGCCTTCAGATGCATTGATGCCAAAGTAGGTTGCGTTTGTGTAATGCATTTGCAAGTGTGTAAAGGTGAAAATACCAAGCAGAAATGCACTCCTAATAACATGGAATAAAATAAAATGTCATGAAGTGTTTAACAAACTCACAGCTTTATTAAAAACATCAATTATTTAATGCGTTAAAATTGCCTTTTTCCTAAATAGAGGCCCAGAAAGGCCAAGCGCAAAGACTATTCTTGATTTTGTTTTAAAAAGGCTAAGAATAAATGTAGTTTTTACTAAAATAGCAGTTACGAAGATGATTTACAAATATAGCATATGTAAAACGAATCAAAACGCAAAACGTGCGCTTTCCAAATTTATGATCGCTTAAATCGCTTTTATCCTGAATTGGAATGACATTGAGTGAAGGAAATATAGTCTAAAAAGTTGTAAGGTAAAATGACATTATTGTAAGGGGTGCATTTCTGATATGTAGAACTGTCATGAGAGATTTTTGTATCGTAAAGCCACACATTTCTGCAATGCATATCAGTTCATCTTAGCCACTGTTCACATGAAGAAATGTTCCCTCTTATTTTCTGTTTTGGTGTTCCCCCCGCTTTTATTATTTTGTATAAACCAGGCCACATCGTGTCATTTTTATACCGAAGATCCAGATGCTTAAAGATCCCCCCAAATATCGTGTCTAATCTTACACTGTAGTATTTATGCATCATGATTCATTATTTGGACACAAATATTAATTTGTTTTTATTAACTCTTTAAATAAACTCAGAGACAAATATAAAAAAAAAAATCAAATCACAAAATGTTATATTCCAGTGTATTTCAAGTGCATTATTTTCAGGTATATTTTTTTTTCATATATATATTCTCAATTTCAGCCTTTTATCATGTAAGCAAGGTACAAACAAAACGGTCGAATATACTTTAAATAGGAATTCAAGTATGCGTATGGAATGTTTAGGAACGTAACAAATAGTACCATCAAAATGTAAACTTTAGAATTAAATCGCTGATGCAGGTCTAAGTGTTTTTTTTTTCTCCTCTTCTTCTTTCTCTCTTCAGAAAATAATCCAGGCGAATGTTAAAACAGGTGAAATTATACTTCTATTTACGTGTCACAGAACAACATTCACAACTGCAGACCACCGGATTCACAATCTACAAATGTGTCTATTTACAGTATAAAATGTACAAGTTGGATTCTGTCACGTAGCTTTGTTTAGGTAAAACGTGTTGTTGGGCAGGGCTCGTAAAAATAAAAAAAGAAACAGTAATACTGACAGGTAACCATTCATTTTGATTGTTGATACAATTTGCTCCCTCCTTAATGTCACGTGAAGTATTTTTAAGCGGAGCTGTCTAAAATATTTTTACAACAAAAACAGCGTGGGTTGGTTTTCAACAGTGACCATTTTGTGGAAGAGTTCCTGATTAGCATCGTCTAGGCCTCAGAAACTTTGATCAGGCAGACTTCCTATTCACAAACATGCCGTTTATTTTTTTTTACCTCAGAGTTTCTCCAGGCTTTTAGGGTTGGTTAGAATTTCTCTCGCCAGTCGCCAAGTCTGTTTGGCAGCGTTTTCAAGGGCCGAATGTGGCTTTCCTTGGAAAAGGTCTAGGTTTGGCAGGAAATAATGAGGGCATCTCCTGCACTGCAAGCAAGAAATGAGCTGCAATAAAATCCCGTTGAGTCGGTCCCCGAGGCAGTTCTCGTCCCAGTCCGACTCGCGCGGGTGTTTTTCGCACTCGTAAGACACAAGGGTTTTCATGTGGTAGTTGTTGAGAGGCTGGCCGGGAAGTTCAAGGTGACGGTCGCGCAGAGTTTTGAGCAGGGACAGGCATTTCTTCCTGCACCCTCCCAGGAGCAGGCGGTTCTCCGCTTCGGCGAACTGCAACACCCAGGCATCGCTCTCCGCCGAGCTCTGCTTCCCGTTCAACGAGTAACACTCCTTCGATAAGAGATTGAAACCCTCGGCTTTGACTTCTGCCACCCGGTTCGGACCGGGCCACGGGATGTGCGGCAGCGGCCAGTGGGCAGCACTGCGCGGCCATATACCGGTGCACTTGAACGCGGGGGTGATCTGAACCACGTATCTGTCTCTGATGCGCAATTTCACCTCGCTGGTGTCTGCGACCATTTTAACCACGTCCCTGTAGCTGCACTTATCCACTGCCTGCGCCACGAGCGTCTGGAACCTGGAGCGGATCTTGCGGGCGGACAGGTATCCAGAAGCCGTGATGAACTCGACCCAGAGGGACATGCTTCTCTTCCGCCCGTCGCTTAGCTTGAGCACGGCGCAGCCCGGCAGAGAGCCGTCGTCCACGAAGTTGAAGACCCCCATCTGGTTCAGATACAGGACCACCTCGAATTCTGTAGGGGAGATGACCTCGAGCCCTTCGAAGCGGTTATCCATTTCGTTCAGGGAGCTGATAAAGCGGGGCTCCTGGACCTCCACCTCCTTCAGGACATCCGAGACCACCTTGCACACCTCCCGGATGGTCTTGGAGATGGCCGCCTTCCGAGACTGGCATTTCTCGTTGTAGTATTTATTGAGATGATACACCAGCTTGGCCTGGGCGGCGATCATATTTGGACAGAGATCCGGGTTGTACACCGGAGTCTCGCAGTAACCCGAGGGATCCAACGCGGCTGTTTGTACAGGAGCCAATTTTAGAGAAGAAAGTGGACTATTTAGAGGAAAAAAAGGGGTTTCTGAAATAAAAAAATTGCTTTTTATTTGTGCGTGGAGCACATGCACAAAGTCGGCCAGTTAAATCATCAGCTTCTGTTTTCAGTTGCGACCCCCAAAAAAGTCAAACCCCTTTGCAAGCCAGCAATTAAAAGTCCATACGCACGGATCAGTAGTTCAGCAAACCTCTTGTATCTACTCGCGGTGTCTTTTCTCTGTTTGCAACAAGGGTTAGAAAGTGCAGTGTGCTCTTAAGTGTGTGTCCTGGCTGTGTTGGTGTGTTTAAGACTCCGAACTCACTCCTGTGAAATTATAAAGGGAGGGTTTGAGGGCAGCTCGACCAATCACGGCTCGACTCGTCACTGCCTTCAGTTTATTGACGGCAAATTAATCCTCCGCTTTTATACACGACCAAATCTTCTGGTGGAAACACACCTACACTTTGGAGGGAGAAGATACAGGTTTATTCGCGATATATGCGGGCTTTCCCTGCTATTCTTATTAGATACAGAGCACGCTTTTTCTTTTTTAACAGAAATAGACGAGAATAGAATACTTGGGGTGTATCATTTGATACACTTTCAAGGGTTTCGTTTTGATGGTCGCTCTGGATTTGTAGGCTATTGCGAAAATGTAATTTCTATTTTTTTATTTGCTCTGTAGTTTTGACACGAAAAATGTTTTTCATTGATCTGTTAGTTAGATTTTTATTTTGGTGTTGGAGTATTGTTTCACGCGATGATATTTTCAATGTTTAAATGTCTGGGATCTTGCTACATTGCGTTATTTTATCATAATATTGCTATTTAAAATTCGCTTTTAATATTAGCCTATACTAATAGAGATATCGTTTTAATTATTTTGCGTTGTAAATATGGTAATTGATTATACATGACACGTCTCAATACCGAACATCTTTTCTTTCATTTTAAGTATTTATCCTAATAATCCGTGTTAATTATTTTCTTACTGGAAGGCGAATGGAGCTTTAGGTTCATATACTTTAGTCGCGTCGTCGTCTTACTATCTTTGTATAGTTTATTAAAAAGGTTATGATAAATTTCTGTGAAGTTCATTGTTAAATGAAGTTGAAGGCCTTTATAGTTTAAAGGCGTTTTTCCCAACAGTTTGCCTTCGTTTTGGTTATTATTTGAAAAACAGTTGTTTAAAGTTTTATAGTTGCATAAAATATACATTTCAGAATAGTGTAGAATATGTTGGCTAAAAGGAAAAGCGTCTTTTTAATCTGTTTAATTCGTCTTTCTAGAATGCTTTTAATTTAAGCATTTTTTTTGTTCGATAGAAAGACAAATATTAAGCTATGAATCCTAACTTCTATTGTTGTTTTAAAATAACTGATAAATATGTTCTGTTCTTGTTCAGTGTTTTAATCAGCAGTCACGGTTCGTTTTAATAGCTTGCAACTTTTTGGAGCGTTCTGTCAAAATCTCATGTTTTATAAGGCGCCTGTATTTACTTATTTTAACCTTTATTGCATAATGTTTGTTTCGGCAAATTAAACTAAAATAAAAAATGGCACTGTAAACGTCAGGAAATATTTGAACGATAAAACTTCCTCAGAGTCAGATCACGATGTCGGGAAAAATCTTGTGCATCATTGCGCGGAATGCTCGTATACTTTTCTCGCGATATTATACGTAAAACCAAACAACAAAATAAAAAGACCTCGTGTTTACATGTTTCGCGCCCTTTCTAAATCCTCACCATCACGGCGCTTATCGCCCTCACTACTCCTAAAACAAATCTTCAAAAGATACAGAGGGAAGTTTAAATATATAGACTATGATATATATTTAGCAAGCACAGAGCAGATTGTTATAGGTCAGTGTACTGAGGCATCACAGTCTGTTGGCTCCAGCCCTCACTGTAGTCACTGCTTGGCTCCTTCTGCTTGGATGATTTTGCCAACCATAATTAATAGAGCTCTGCTGTTTGCAGGCAAAGATCACACTTAACAGTTTGCCTTCGCCTCTGTCATGAAAGCAAGGTGAATGATGTTTGGGCCTTTGGCAGGGATAATATGTAACACTATATTTGAAGCAAACATTTCATAAATGATTATTTTAAAGCATGTATTAAATTATTGCGTATGTTTTATTGATCAGCTATAGATTCATTTCATTCTGGACTGCTGAGCATGCATTAGGTGGCAAAACTTGAGAGATTTGTATTTTTTGGTGTGTGTGTGTGTGTGTGTGTGTTGGGGGGGTGATCTGACAAAAGAAAGGGAGGAAAATACTTTAATACTGATAATTCTTACAGTCAGATTATTATAATTTTTTTTTCTTTTGCTATCTGTTTAACCCTGCTTCCACCTCAACCACCTCTCTCTCTCTCACACACACACACACACACATTACATGGCAGGTACCCAACCATATCAGATCAGACGGTCTTCCTCCCTTCTCTGGTTCATGCTCTGATGCTTTCAGCTTTTGTATGTCTGAATCAGTTGCTTGTCTATTGTTTGCCAGTGTGTTACGGTAAAAACCAGTGCACTAGTACCTGGCATAATTTAATCTCGGATTAGCTCCTGTTAATATTTTAACACTCTCACACACAACAATAGAAACTGGTCAGTCGCAAATGAAATGTATAATTTACGAAACGGAACCCAAGTCTGCGTTTATCGATATTTCCATTGCAGCGTTTTACGACATTGTTATACATAATTGTCCAGGATCAGATCCAGGAAGTGCTTATAAACAAAACATTAAGGAAAGCTATTCAGTATTGGAAACTTTAATGCTGCATCTTAAATCATTTGAATACAAAACCATTCAATACTGTATATGTGACTCAAGTGTCCCGTTAAGTGTGACCTGGAGGCACTTCAAATCCCCCTTGACCTCAAACCTTTTCTCCTCTCACGCACTCTGCGTCTGCACAACATTGCGATCTGTGTGTCTTCGTGACATAACACGCTATTCACAGGCTTCGCTGTGATATATGAGGATGTGACAACAGTATGGCTGCTATTTCTGACCCAGCGAATAGGATGCCTGATTGTGTAAATCAATACAATGACTCCGGCTTCCACCCTTTTTTGGACGAGCATATGACCCAGGAAACGTTTAGCTTGTTGAAGGCCTCTTTGTTCTGGAGTTTCCTCGCCAATGATCTCTTCATTTTTCTCTCTCCCTCCCGTCTCGTTCTGAAGAGCGATTCTCCTGTCAAAATGGTCAGGCGTGCTGATAAAGGCCCTTGTCAAACACATGTACCATGTTTAACTGTCACACAGAAGTATTGTTTTTTTGTTTTTCAAATTGATGATTAAATCATCTTTCAGCTTTTTTTAATTTAGCAGTTTATTATATTATAAGGATTATATATATATATATAATTTAATTACGTTTCAAAATATAATGTTAAATAATATTTTACTTTTTATTGTTTTATTCATTTTTAAATGTTATTATTTAGTTTTTTTAATTTTAAAAATATTACAGTGTTTTCTTGTTTTATGTGTGTAGAAGAAGATTGTAATATTCATGAAATACATTGCAGACAGTGATGCAGTTTTTGCATCACTGTATTTAATTAGAATCCCTCATCAATAATCTAACATACAAAAAAAGAAAAAGAAAAACATCATACAGGGCAACATTAGATAGCACTTCTATGTAGCTAGAACATAGTATGCCAATATTATTAGTACCAAGAGAGTTATTTGCAGATTTGAATATATCAAGAGCTTTAGAGAGTCCTAATTGAAGTTAATAGTCGTTCTCCACACTGATATTAATAATCCTATTATTCATTGACAAAAGGAGTCAGCTCAGCTTTATTTCATCATCGTTCACAGACAGTTCTTTACACTGATGCCATCATCATTTTGCGACAGCAGAAAAGAAAAAAAAAAAGAATAGCAAAAATGGATCTGTGCCAAAAGGCGTCGCTAGGTCAAAGCACAGATTATCGAGTGCACTTAATGGAGTGGAGAAGTCAAATATAAATCATATTAAAGGCCCTGCCATTTAAGACAAGCAATATTAGCATGGAGCTTGGCGCTGGTGGGGATTGCATTATACAAGATGGACACTTATTATGACATATCCCTTTCAGCTTCCTGCAAATGGATATCAAAATTGTCATTGAGTTTTCTTCCGAAGCGAATTCGGTTATTCCAGGCAATATGGCCACACTGCAGGGCTCCCAGTTAATTTTCTCTTGCCTATCGGCTGTCAGCCCCCTACCTCTCATGCTTTGAATTCTCTCCCTCCATTTGTTTTATTTTCCATGCTGTATTAGAAGCCTCCTCTCGGGGGGAGTTTGGGAGAAGAGGACAAAACCCACCCAGTAAAATGCAGAATTGTTTTGGTATAGCCGACTAGATAGGCTAAAGCGAAACAGTAACCCTCAAGTGCAAGGGAGAAAGAGGAACGTTGGAAAATTAATCACTTTTTTGAGCTTTGCCATCACCCTTTCTCCCCCCCCCCCCACAGCAATATGCGTTGCTTGTCAGCTTTTCTGATTAATGACGTGCATTTATTTGCATAGATTTAGCATTGATTTCATTAGTTTATTCAAAAAAGGACCTTTTGATTTTAATGTCCTTTAATACGAAATTTTTTTACGCATCAAAAGATTTTTTTGAGGCGTGTTCACTTAAAAGCTCACGCGATGTTGTGCATTCATAAAATCAGCTATGTGGGGCAAATTAAAGGGTTTGTTCGCCCAAAAATGAAAATTGTGTCATTTATTACTCTTATGTCATTTCGAAATCTGTATGACTTACTTTCTTCTGTGGAACTGATTTTTTTTTTTTAAATGTATTTTTCATATTTCCTCATCAGTACAATGATAGTCCTGTGTAGTTTTGGACCCCATTGACTTTCATTGTTGAACTATGTTTGAAATATCAACAGTTTGAATACATGTTGAACTTTACTTTTAAATATCTATGAACTGTTAAAATTTTTTAAAGTTTCCCATTAAGCATCATTTCAATTGTATATTCAGCAAACAAATCCCAAAAAGGAAAGTCCTGTCATTTCTAAGCAAGTCTGACCTACTCTTTTCTGTAGACCACAAAAGAAGCTATTTTGAAAAATGTATTTGTGCACCTTTTCCGCCTCCATACAATGAAAGTTCCATGTTGTTTTGAACCCCATTGACCATTGAGCCCATATTGTATGGTTCAGCAGAAGAAAGTAAGCCATCTAAGTTTGAAATGTCATGAGGTTGAATAAATGACGTCAGAATTTCCGTGTAAATATCTTAGTGCTGTCAAATGAATAATCGTGATAAATCACATCCAAAGGAAAAGTTTTTGTTTACATAATATATATGTATATATATATGTGTGTGTGTTATGTATATATTTAATATGTACATGTAATGCACACACATGCATGTATACAGTATATTTGAAAAATGTTACGTTTATATATTAAATATATTTATGTTAAATTATATGAATATAAATATATACAGGTAAACATTTTATAATATATATATATATATATATACACACACATATATATAAATGTACACAATACAAAAAAAAAATTAAATAAAAGGTTTGTTTTTGATGCAATTAATCGTGATTAACAGCGCTAACATTTCTATAAACTTTTCAAACTTTTGAAAGTTTCCTTTGAAGCATAATTTCCATTTTGCATTCAACAAACAAACCCGTTTATTTCATCTGTTTGTTTTCAAGCAGCGTACACAAAGCCCGAGCTCGGTAAAACACCTTTAACAAGCGGCCGTCACAAGACACCAACCTCTTCAGCTCTCTGTGATTAATCTTAATGTCTTGGAGACATCCCATGTTTAGAGGTTGAGTCCGTAATCATTCGCTCACTGACCCGATGATACTCAACCAGAACATCCTCTCAACAGCCCCGTTGAGGACAATGCCTTGATGCATTTCAAATTAATTATACCGCCCTATTCCAAGAAGCACGTGCGCTCAACAGCCGGTTCTGGAGGGTGAAAACAAAGAGAAAGAAAACAAGAGAAAAAGACTGCGTTTTTTTTTTTGTTTTCCTTTTTCTTTTTCCCAGGTTGGGGGGCTCGGGTAATGAAATGCTGGTGGTTGAAGCTCATGATGAAATTAGGCCATGTAACCCAAATAAGGGATGAAGGCTTCATAATTGCCAGTCCTTGAGATCTGAGGTGCTGGGTGCCAACTGTCAGAGCTGGGCTAATGATGACAAATGTCTCTCTATGCAGATTGCAAAAGGGAGGAGAAAAGGTAGAGAGGGGGATGAAGCCGCCGCAGGAGAGCGAGAATAAACCGAAAAAGAAAGTGAGCAAACTGCAAAGTAAGACAGGTGCTTTCTAGCGAAACGTCTCGTGAAGCGGTAAAGACTAGATAGAGCTTTCAAGAGGGGGAGGTTACTTTTTTAATGCTTTAAAGTATAAGAACAGTCAAATCCATTAGATAAATCACTGCAGAACTTAGTAGGACAGACATTTAAATTACATTTTTAATCTTTCAACAGTAGCGTTTCTCAATGCACGCGTGACCTCAACTTGTATTAGTGTAGTTGAGTTGCTGCCAAAACAAAACGCTAAAAATACTCAAATCATTTGTAATCCTGCAACTCTCAGCTGCGTATTTTATTGCTCTGTCACAAAGAAAGTCATAAATTTGTCTGCACTTATAGGTTAGCCATTGAAAAAGCAAGAACCTATAGTAATGCAGTGAGGTCCAGCTTTCCCCAATTTGTTGCATGAATGGCTTTTTGAAAAGGTTCCCACTTGCTACAAAGGAAGCCCCCTTTTTTGTTTGCCCTCTCCCCATCTGTGTCATCTGTTGTGAGGGGGGCGGTTTCTGTTCGAGGGAGGGGGCGGGGCCGAGGGGGGCTCCCTGGTGACCGGGGCCAGTTGTTTTATGGACTCGACGTACTGGCGCAGGCAGTTCATAAGTTGCCAGTTCCTTTGTGTAAGACGACAGGCTGACACGTGGGAGGCGACACGGCCATATTGACGTATATCATTTCCATTAATAACGCGGACGAGCCCCCGCCTCGCTTCCGCCTGCTGACTTATACAGAGAATCCCTCCACAATGACACTTAATTGACAATGTGAAGTGGAGAGCCGACTGGCTGGGACGGATTTTGATGTTCTTTTATGGAGATGTGGTTTAAGGTGTGCAAAATTACTGTAAAACTGGCAAAGTAATCAAGGTTTGTTAGAATGTGTCAGTACATTTTATGTATTTAGCTACACACACATATATATATATATATATATATGATTTATTAATCAGATCATTATATAATTGAAATTGACTTTTACAAAAAATATGTATATATATAAATATAGACATTTTCTCTTGATTTACAAAAAAAAATTACTAAAATGTTATACATTGTAACAATTTTACATACTATATTTACAGCAAAAATCAATTTATGACATATTAAAAGACCAATTACTTTTACCCCATATACTAATTAGTTGTAAAGTAGTTAAAGAAATACCTTACTCTTTTATATATTTTAATATTCACAATAAGCATGTTGTTTGAATGTTTACATAAATATTATGTTACACTGAATGACAATGTAACATTATTTTAGCCGATTTTTGACATTTTATTCTCCAAAATCTCATCTGAAACCTTAAAAATATACACTTACATATATATGTATGTGTGTGTGTGTGTGTGTGTGTGTGTGTGTGTGCATGCACAAAATAATCAGTTTTATTACATTTGTAATGTAAATAATACATTTATGTTCCTTTATTATGCATATCTTAAACTTGATCTCTACAAATCTGGCTGGTAACAGAAGCAGGACTCTGTTTTCCATAATGCTGCGACATATGGAGCTAGTGGCTGGTGTTTTATATTACACGCTCATTAACACCACATGAGCTGTTTTGTGACGCTGACACGTAGCCTCAGTGAAGGTTAAAATGATTGATATCCTTACCTCTGCTTTATGTGAAAGTGTGATTTCAGGGCCAAGAGAATTAGGAAGCTCGTTTTATGGTCAGTGGTGCTTTTAAGCACAGGCAATGACAAAATGACTAACCAGTTAAATGGTTAGCCTCTCTGAGCTAGCACCTGATGTTTACATTTTTATAGCCTATAACAGATTGAAAGGGGCAAATGTTTTATTTAATTCTCAGTTGCTAGCTTGTTTAGGATTATACGTCGATTGCTAAACTTAGTTAGCAGATATGTTAGCAGTTTGCTATTTTGCTCTTTTCCACCTAAGCGACTGTAAGTGATCCCAGACTCAAAGGCATAATGCATTCCATTGGCAGTAATAGTGTTTTGTTGGATTTTTTGGTGTTCTAGCTTGTGCCGGCTCTCAACCGGCCTCATTACTGTAGTGGTTGAGCCAGCATCCATAATCAAAATTCAGTAGGTGTACAGCTCCTGCTGAAACTCCTGGAGAGGGCAGGGGAAGAGCTGACATGCCGCTTCCTGCCTTGAGGGCTCTCTCTGCACGCTGGAACAGCCCTCGGGCTAAAAGAGCCATCCTGATGACCACGTGCTCTCTCTACAATAAAACATTCAGCAGCCTAGGAGTCTTATAAATAAAAAAATTTAATAAAAAAAAAGAAGAAATCAAGGAGAAATATGACATTATATATGGACAGTACAGTAACATTTAATAAAAAAAATAATATATATATATATATATATATATATATATATATATATTGTTATTAAAAATAATGACATCTATCTAAAAAGCTAAGTATTGTATACTGGTGTTTTTATATAAAT
>JAUMHI010000057.1:13062571-13085001 GCA_032359435.1 Enteromius unitaeniatus | reverse complement strand
ATTTAATTTAATTTAATTTAATTTAATTTAATTTAATTTAATTTTATTTTATTTTATTTTATTTTATTTTATTTTATCAGTTTGTCTTTTCAAACAAAAAAGACTCTGACAGAAATCTACTGTCTTTCCCCTCATTATTTATTTAGAAGCCATATATTCTTTTTATACTCAGACGCTCTATTGTTGCACAAATGTGAGAGCCGTGGACTCTTTGAGAAAATTAGTGTGTCTCTGTGAGTGTGTGCATAGTTTAAATATTCTGTTGCAAAGTCTCTGATGTGAACTAGTGAGAACTCTCTCGCGCGCGCACACACCTCCTCTTGACACTGAAATGTGTCATCCCTGCTCGCGCTGCATATTCATGCATATTTATATTTAGCTCCAGCGTGAGTTCGAAACATTATTGTCAGCTAATTAGATGTAAGGCAGAGTTGGAACGGGGTAAAATTCATTAAAGGCAGGAGTGGTAATGACCTGTGCTGACAGAGGTGTCAGTGAAGCCCGGGCTCACCGACAGGAGAGAGAGAGGGGTGTTAATGTGAAGCCGGTCCGCTCCTAATTAAACACTATTGCGGTGATATTAACATCTTCCACCTGGGCCTCGGTCCTGTCAGCTCAACCTCCCCTCATCTCAACCTTTTTCCTCTTTTCGGCCCCACTTCACAATGTGGCATTAACCTGGTTAATCAAGTCTACCTCATCCTAGACTCAGCCTATCTCACGATCATTATACTCAAAGTTTGGGATGTATTTCGTTAGTGTCAGTGTACCTATCAGAATAAAAAAGACTGTGCTCCCCATTTATTTTATTGATTTTGTACTATTTTATATTATTATTATGATTTGTTGTATTATTATTTATTTATTTTGTTATATTTTATATTATTTGTATTTTATTTTTTATTATTTTATATTATTATTTTTCTATTATTTTATATTATTTTATGTATTTGGAAAGTAAAACTAGCAAAGATATAATATTAGTAATATAACTAACTAAAATAATCGTCAATAATAATGTATTAATTGTAATCATAATTTAGGATATAAAAATGTACAAAATATAAATTACAATTTAATTAGTAACAATTATATTTAATACATATCATGAAATAATATTAATGCATTTAAAGAGAGAGAAAGAGAATAGATAAAAATAAATATTAGGGTAAATATCAGTCTAATAAATGCTAGTTTAATTAACAGCACTAAACCTAAACTGCTCATATTGTATTAAACCACTTGAGAGCTTTATAAATGGTGGAAGTGTTTTATCTGTACTCTCTAAGAGGTTGCTGTTTAAGGAAGATTAATGACAGTCATTTGTGATGAGTCTGGTAATTAGCCCACACACGCTCTCATATCCAACCATCTTGACAGGCCTGAAGAACCCAAAACCAAAGCCCAGAACGTCAAACTCTCCACACCCTTTACATTCTCATATTCTCAGGCAGTTATCTGAGCTGAGACGCTCCTGTGGGTTAGCATCACCTCAGAGGATTTTTACGAAGGTCAGGATCAGCTTTAATTTGTGCCCTCCCTGAGTTCCACAGGAAATACCAGGCTTCCAGTTCTTGTCTGAGTAATCGCACTGTAAAGATGAAATAGCCCCAGTGTATCTCTTCTTTAAGAGCTTCTATATATCAGCATGGCCAAGCTTCAGTGGCGTCCTTACAGCTTCAGATCACAGCAGTCGCCAGACAATCTGGAAACCTCTCTGTTCACACAGCAGCACAAATCACGCCAGCACCTTTGCAATATTACAGGGTTATATATCAGATTGTCAGTTCCCAAAAATCTTCTTTTTTTGTGCATTCAAAAGCATAAGGTTAATTTCTTGCCTACAGCTTTCTTTCAAAGAAAATGCTGTGTGTGTGTGTATGTATGTATATTTATATTTATATTTATATGTATATGTATATTATTTCTATAATATTGGAGCAGAATCTACCCAGACACAAACTTTGTTTATATATACAGTATGCATGCATGTTTGTACTTTTAAGTTTATTCAACATTAAATGTAAAATAATATAATGAAAAATATTAATATAATATATATTAATGTAAAGCTCATATATTGTACTGTGTGTATTTTGTATACACAGGAAGTCTATTAAATGCAAGTAAATTGTTTATTACTTTAGTTTTGCAAATAATTTTGGAAAGAAAAGTCTATATATATATATATATATATATAATATGACAAATGTCATATATCCTAAAAAATCAATTACAGTTAAATTACAGTTCAATATAAAGCTTGTGTGTATATACATATATATATATATATATATATCATATTTGTTTATATTTTATTTCAATATTCAAAATAGTGCTATTTTATAATTATTAGGGCCGGGACTCGATAAAAAAAAAAAAATCTAATTAATTAGAGGCTTTTTAATTACTTAATCGTAATTAATCACATTTTAATCACATATAAATATTTGACCTGAGAACAGTGAGAAGTAAGTTTTTTTATATGGATTTTTAGTATACCATTGAATAATGACTGAATACATAAGCTTAAGCAACAAAATATTGTTGATTTTTGTTCAACCAAGTCCAACAGACCAGTGCAATATAGACATTAAGTGTAGCAATAGGATATTTTGAAATATAGTAGCCTACATTTCAGAAATTCAGGAACCCTATAGGTAGGTTGACCTTCTGTAAACAGTTTTTTTTTTAAGTAAAACACAATACTTTCAAGTAGTGATGCATCGATCCAATTTGGCCGATATGCTTGCGCGTTTTGCCTCTGAATGCCGGAACTGTAATCAGCTGTAAATGCCAGTGTGTGATTTCACATTGAGCCGTATATACTACACACAGCCGTTGTTCACTGACGAGCTGCGCAAAACCATGTTCATTATTAGCGTGGATTTGCGCTAGTTGGTGCTCCAGTATAATCGGTCTGCCGAAACTCATCCAGTGAGAAACGTTCCACGGGGCAAAAATAAGTGTGATTAAAATGCGTTAAAAAATTCCAATTAATTAATTAATTAATCTAAATTAACGCGTTAAAGTCCCAGCCCTAGTTATTATGTTTCTTATTTTATTCTAGAGAGCGAGAGAGAGAGAGAGAGAATAAACCAAAAAGTAGTTGAATTAAATTAATAATAAAATATTGAGATTGAATTAATAAATTAAGTATATATATTGATTATGTTTAAATTAATTAAATTCAATACATTACTTTAACTAATGCTATAGAGGGATACTATGGAAAAATAAATTGGGACTAAATAAATTATTTCTAAATTAACTTTATATATAAAGAATTAACTAATTTAAGGTAATAAAAATAAACAATAATCTATAAAAATATAATAAAATTATAATCTATTAATCTATAATAAATTAAATTAGAGTTAAATATTATACAACTTAGATAGATAGATAGATAGATAGATAGATAGATCATCTGTGAGAAATTATAGTGCCTTTAGAAAAGAGACAAGCCATTTTATAGCTCTCTCTTATGATTGGTTCTCCTGTGACAGTTCTTACCATCTGAAATCCATCTTCCTAGTAGCAGGGAAACAGACACAGTTCAGAAAGAGAGAGACAGAGATAAGGAACGATGAAGAGGGAAAAATGGAATGAGAAAAAGACAAAGCCACATCTGGCGTCTATTGCAATGCCGCATATGTGCTCAGTCATGGATACTTCATATAGGTCTCCATGGTTACCACAACTCTCTGGCCAATCAGAAGAGAGGCCTGACTGTGCCACAGGGAGGGGTGTCAAGGGTACGGTGTCATCTTCTAGAAGAATATGCATGCCTTTAATTACACCCACGCCACAACTTCACCGCACAATTTTCACTTTCAGAAACTTTAACCGAAGAAGTAGTACCACCAAACCTTTTCTAACCCTCCTCCAGCTATAATACAGTCATTAGGCTCAGTGACAGACAACCACACCAACATCTGCCTGTTCATCATGTTGAAAACTCTATTACTGTACATGTTATTATGGAAACCGGAGTCTTTTTATTATCTCATCACACTGTGGGATATGATGTTTGTCATTACATGCAACATGCTTGTTTCTTTTTCTTTTTTTATAAATGAGGGAGTCATGTCGTCAATCATGTTATTAAATGATGAATTTATGATCTCCTAGTAAGTGTTTGATCGAGCACGAGCACAATAAACAGTAGTCATGAGACCTGCTAATATAACTTGTACAACAAAATGATTATCTACATCTGTTGGATGTTGGATTGCTGCCTGTCTTCTAATAATTTCACCTTCGCTCTTTCAGGAAGGACATACAATGATCTGAACCAGTATCCTGTTTTTCCATGGGTCCTCACAAACTATGAGTCAGAAGAACTGGACCTCACAGTTCCCGCAAACTTCAGGGATCTTTCAAAGGTAAAACACATACAAACACACACACATCATATATATGTATATATATATATATATATATATACATATATATACAGTGCCCCCTACTAATATTGACACCCTTTTGATCTTTCATTCAAAATATCTAACCGATCATTGAAGTACAACAATTGAAAATGGGGAGAAAAACTCATGATGAAATAAATGTTTTTCTTCAATACATGTTGGCCACAATTATTAGCACCCAATTATCGCTATGTCCTTTTCCCAAGATAACAGCTCTGAGTTTCCCTTATAATGCCTGAAGAGTTTGGAGAACACCTAATAAAAGAAAAGAGAGCATTCCTTCATCCAGAATCACTCCAGACCCTTCATTACCAGCTCCATGATGGTGCTTCTCCTCTTTAGTTCACCTCACTCATTTTCTACAGAGTTCAGGTCAGAGGACTGGGACAGCCATGGCAAAAGCTTCATTTTGTGCTCAGTGAATAATTCTTGTGTTTATTTTGACAGAATATTTTATTTTGTATGTTTTTTTAGATTATTGTCCCATTGGAGGACCCAACCATAGCCCATTATATTTCTGAGTCAGTCAGTTTTAGATTTGTTATCTGTTGATATTTGATAGAATCCATGATGCCGTGTGTCTAAACAAAATGTCCAGGTTCTCCAGCTAAAATATAGACCCACAACATCTAAAATGCAGCAGTGTTTTATTGTACACGTGGGGTACTTTTTATCCCTGTGTTCACCAAACCCATCTGGAGTGTTTGCTGATAAAAAGCTATTTTTTTGTTAAATACTACCATCTGTAGTTCCAGTCCTGTCTGACAACTGAACATGCTGGAGATTGTTTTTGGATGAGTGAGGGGAATTTTTCTTAAACCCTCCTGAACAGCGTGTGCTGATGTAAGAGCTGTTTGACTATTTTTTAAAGGTTTTCTGACCCTGAGACTCAACTATTTTCTGCAGTTCTCCAGCTGTGGTCCTTGAAGAGTCTTTATCCACTCAAACTCTACTCCTCTCCGTATATTAGGAGGATAGAGACACACGTCCTCTTCCTGGCAGCTTCGTTACATTTTATGTTGTTTGGAAATTCTTAATTATTTCCCTGATGGTGAAAATGGAAAATTCACTTTTCTTAAAGCCACTAATTTGTGAAGCTCAATTATCTTTTGCTGCAATTTTGTAAATATATTATTTGTTTTTTTCTCATTGTGTTGATGATTAAAGGAATTTGTTTTTGTTTTTATATATTTTAGAAATATATATTTCTGTGAAACAAGAAACCATGGCTGGATTATTTTATGTCCATAATCACCCTGGAGTGCTCAAAATTGTGAATAGGAATGGGAATATACTACTATATATATATATACAGAGATATTTTACCTATAAAAAATTCTAGGGGTGCCAATAATTGTGGCCAACGAGTATTAGAGAAAAACATTTATTACATCACAAGAATTTCTCCCTATTTTCAATTATTTTACTTCAATGATATGTTAAAATTGTGTACATTTTTTGAATGAAAGAATAAAAAGATAAACAATGCAGATTTATTTTCACAACCACCTTTGCTCAGATTTACCAAGGGTGCCAATATTAGTGGAGGGCACTGTATATATGATCCTTTAGCTTACATATGTGACCCTGGAACCTCGGAAGGAAGATATTTTAAAGAAAGTTTGTAAACAGATTGGTTTGGTCACTATAAACTTCCATAGTAGGACAAAAAATGTTTTTTTCAAAATATCTTCCTTTGTGTTCAGCAGAACAAAGAAATTCATACAGGTTTGGAACTACTTGAGGGTGAGTAAATGATGACAAAATTTTCATTTTGGGGGGAACTATTCCAAGTAGCTGGGGTAAAAATAGCCAAAAGTATATTGTATGGGTCAACATTATCGAATTCTGCTTTTATGCCAAAAATCATTACAATATTAATAAAGATCATGTTCAATGAAGAGATTTTTTATTTTATTTCCAACCATAAATATATTAAAACTTAATTTTTGTTTAGTAATATGCATTGCTAAGAATTTTTTTGCACCCCTATATTCCAGATTTTTAAACCTAACAAACCATGCCTCAATGGAAAGCTTACTTTGTATGTTCGTTTGTTATGACTGGATTTGTGGTCCAGGGTCACATATATAAAGCATTTTCTGGCCTTAATGAATGATATCATTTTAATAATTAATTCTATCCTACTGGGATCCCGTTCCATGTGTTCATTTGTTAATCTATTATATGGTGTTAATTAAGATGCAAGCTGAGAGCACATGAGGAGAAGAGGAAGTGATGGATGGATGGGGAGAAAAGGAGCACGTGCCTCTTGAATGATCTTCTGGAGTTCCCTGTTTTCACGCTCCAGCTGTCTTGACTTCTCCTCATCGTTGTTGTTGGTGGACGAGCCGGTTTTCAGCGTGTCCTGCTGCTCTGACTGCCACTCGCCACGAGTGATCAAGCGCCGTATCTGCAGAAACGACCATTGAAATCGATGAGACGCCGCAGGGAACGCACACTGAATTTATGAAATGTCAGTAAAATCGATAGTTCATATGGGTAATGCTGTGCAGGAGAGGACAGGTAATAACTAAGGGATCGTTTACAGCCAGCCAGTTGCACAATAAATCACCCTGAAGGGTTTATTCTGCAATAAAGATCTGCTTTTGTACATTATCTGGCTTATTACATGACTACTTAGCTGATAAATAAATAAATGGACATGAAATACTGATTCAAAATGTTATTTAACTTGTAAGAAGAGACCAGGCAGGGTTGTTATAACTAACAAAATTAATTCAAATATGTTTTATTAATTGAAAAACTAAGCTGTAATCAAATTAAAATAAAAACCTTAAAAAAAATGTTGCTTGGCTACTTACTGAAATAATTTAAGGCATTAAAATGATTAAGTGGAAATGACTAAAAACTGCAATTGAAATAGAACTAAATTAAACCTAATTAGTACTATAAAAAAACATAAAATTACAAAAAACACTATAATAGTCACTTTACTATTCTGAGGAAACAGAATCTCTTGCTAAGATCAAAACATACACCTCATGCACAAAAAACGAAACTGCAGCAAGGGAAAGAACCGAAATCAGACAAAATGAGAAATTGGCGTCTGCCACAAAGACAAACCAGCATCAATGTGGAAGTGATATGAAGCAGGGGATTATTGTAGCACATGTACCTTTGGAACAAAGAGCACTACAAGGGTGATGTAGACAGAGAAGATGATGGCCAGAGAGGCGAATGCAAATGAAGCATCCTGCTGAGAGGAGAGTATCATGGTCACCGGAGCAGTAATCATGCACAGTACCTGGAGACAGAGTGAAAAAGAGTGAATAAAGTTAATAATGTGCATCTATAACTGTGAAGATAAAAAAAAAATAAATAAATAAAATAAAATAAAATAAAATAAAATAAAATAAAATAAAATAAAATAAAATGTTCCTTAGTTATTGGAATAAATAAAAACTTTAAAAGATATTAAAGACAGAACAACATTATTAGTGTGAAGATTTAACTGTTTTAGTTTTTATAATAAGACCTTTAGAACTCACTGTCAATTCAAATGAAATAAAATAAAATAAATGAAATTTAAACCACTTACAAATGTGTCCTTGATCAGGTTTGTAAAATCAGATTTGATGTGTTTGCTTTGACTTAGATAGTGAACTCAAAAAGGACTTCAGTCAGATTGTTTTTTACAGACTTGTAAAAAAAAAACTATATATATGTGTATATATATATATATATATATAGCTGTATAAACAAGGCCTTTGTGTACCAAACTATCATCGCCACTAGAGGGCATAAATTAACTGTGAGAAAAAATGTACTTGAAGAGCATAAGAACTGAGAATGTGATGAGATAAAGATATTGTAGTGGGGTAAAAGAAAGAAGCAAGAGTAATGAAAAGAGAGAGAGAGAGAAAGAAATGTTGATGAAAAAGAGAGGTCATTTTGTCGAGACACTCGCAGCAGGCGGCAGAGAGATGACGATCTTATACGATGAGTGGAGATGTCATATCTGGCGAAAGAGTGTGTGGAAAAATAACTGGTATTTACCTTCAATGGCCAAAAATGGCTCTCCAGACAGATAACTGCACGCAATGAACTGACTGTCACGACTGTCCAGAGTCAAAACAACATCCAGAGCACCACAAGTCTATTCCCTCGCTGACCTTAACAGCACTGGAGCGAGATGAGCTATTCTACCAATCACTAAAACATCACCTGATGGAAAGTAAACTGCTTGTTACGTCTGAAAACTCAACACAAATACTTTTTCTGCTGTACATACATCAGATTTGTACTTTCCCTGGCGACATCTTTACAGACTCGTTTCTGAATCTTGCATCACTGTAAAACAGACAGCAAACCCTGTGTTTCGGATCAAGCTTACAACCCTTGAGTAGCATCAAAGCAGACATGTTATTCCTGACACATGGCAGAAACATCATGCCGCTCTGAGACTTAATCTGATCTTATGTAAAATAGCTGTAGGACTGACGTAAAGCGCTTGCGTTACCAGTGAAGTGTTACTTGTTTCCTCATTAGGATGTTTAAGTCTTGTTTTAAGTTTGAGCAAATGGGTGCAATTATGTAAATTAGTCTGCGAAGCACTTGGAGTTATTGCCGGAATCAAACTGTTTGCAAGCAGTTGAGCAATTCAGAGCGAGGCACAAAACGCCAGTAATCAACACCTCATTCAAACTGTGCTAAAAAAGGCTCCAACACAAGGCGAACATGTTGTTTTTGGCAAAAATAAATACACTTAACATTTAATGTAAAAGACCTGTTCACGGAGGTGGAAAGAGTTTGCATGGAAAAATCTGGTGCCTTTTTTCATCACTTCTAAAATTAAAAGAAAACAACCACACCGCAACTACGCTGGAAGATCTGGGGTCATCTTCATATATTCTGGAGTTGTGCAAAAATATTGCCTTTCTTGTTGGAGTTTTTATGATATGAATACTAAGAGATTTCATAACATTGAGTCTTGGAAAGTTTGTTGAAAAAGGATGTGTTTTGTGTAAATATAGCAGCATGAAGAGCATTACCAGACACTGTTACAGTATAAGCAGGACACCCCCTCACCTGGTGAATGGATTGAAATTGTTAAAGAAATATACAATATGGAAGAGACTTATGTCTAAAATACTGGAAGAAGTCGATTGAGTACTATAATGTAAATAATCATTGATATTATATATATATATATATATACACACTAACAGAAAGTATACCCCTGATGTATTGTATAGTATGGCTTGTTTTTTGTTGGTTGTTGGTTTGTTTTCTCGCATTATATTGTTGTTATTTTTCACCAAATGTTCTATAAAATAAAGATTTTTTATTTATTTATTACACTTAAAAACTAATTTAATCAAAATGATTTAATTGTGATTATATTTATTTTATTTAAATTATATAAAAATAAATAAATAATATACAAATAAATAGGATACATTTTTATGTATTCAATGTGTGTGTGTGTGTGTGTGTGTGTGTGTGTATATATTGTATATACATACACACAAACACACACACATAGTATAATTTATATTTATGCTTTTAAGCCTCGCTGCACAAAATAAATCACTAGCTATAAATAAAAAAAGTCTTAATTTTAATTACAACATGTTATATTCATATGAATAACTTCACTAATAAGCCATAAAGGTCATGTTAAAATCTGGAAGAAGTGAGAAAATAAATAAAATAGCAACTTTAAGCTATTATACGGTATTCTTTATATATAGGTTTAGGGTCTGATTATTTTATTTTTATGTAATTTATTTTTAATGTTTATGAAAATTGGCTCATGTTATGTTTACCAATAGTGCATTTACTTGATCAAAAATACTATACATAAATGCTGTGAAATATTATTACAATTTAATATAACTGCTTTCTATTTTAACATGATGTAATTTATTTATGAAGCAGCGCTGAATTTTCAGCATCATTACTCTTCTCTTCAGTGTTACATGATCCTTCAGAAACCCTGTTATTATGCTGCGCAAGAAACATACGTACTATTATTATCAATGTCGAAAACAGTTGCTGCTGCTTATCTTTTGTAGACAACATTAGAAATGCATTCACTGTTATCAGCGTAATGCATCGTTGGAGAAGTATTCATTTCTTTCAAAACAAAAAAATGTGATTTAAATAACTTTGCGATCCCAATTTTTGTCCTCTAGCCGGTAAAGAGCCATTTTTCATGAGCGAACTGTTTATCCTACTTGTACAGTGCAGACAGAGAGCATTTGAAGTGAGAGGGGGTGGCAAGTAAAACATTGGGAGCTGCTTGGTAAAAGTCACCTGCTGAGTCACAATTCATTTTCAACGAGACGGACGAGCAACACAATACCACCCCAGAAACAGCTTCAGCCCCAGGCAACATCTTATATTGCTTGCGCAAGTTTCTGCCGCTGCTTACAAGCACTTTAACAATTAACTTAGCCTTCTGTCATATATTTATAAAGGAGTCACATATCGTGGCTGTTAAACTCCTGGGGAAGATATAATAGTTGAATAGTTTTGGCTGGAAGGGCACAGCATTCCTAATATCCATATGATATATATAGCTATACATTAGATGAAACAGTCAAATGTGTTTCCCCCGGCTGTCAGCAATGGTTAGGCTACACTATAAGAACATTATGTGCCATGAATATAGAAATAGCCAGCAGTCAGACTTACAGCTACATTGTAGATGGCCATGCCAACCGCTCTATGGTCATTAATCTTCTCTGTGGAAATGGACTTGGTCTCGTAGGCCAGAAAGATTCCCAGCAGCAGCAGAAGTCCCTTATAGCCATACACCACACCTGAAGGGAGAAAGCATTATTAAGGGAGAATGCTCTTAAAAAGCTCAGAGGTTGGTTTAAGATAATGTCTCAGATGGAAACTGTATGCTTTCTATTTCTGTGCTGCTTGAGGTTTTTGTGCTGGTTTTAAGTGTAGGCTCTTTTTTAACATTTAAACCAAAGATTCTATGCAATTGATGCACATTAGAAACTATAAACATTTGAAAGTAAAACAGTGAGGTGGCTGATTTGTTATATTGTTATATCACATTGTATATTACAATTTAGATGTTTGGGATCAGTAAGAATTATTATTTTTTTAAACAAATGAATAGTTTTATTCAGCAAGAACACTGTCAAATGTAACTGCTGATCTTACTAATAAAAATAAGTTATTCTAACTTATTTTCAATAAGTTTGTTGACTTTACTAAGTTTAACAAAGTAGTGACAACTTTTTAGCAATGAAAGTTATTAAACTAAATAGATACAGGTAAACTCTACTTAAAATAATGAGTATTTTGAAATAAGCAGATAAGCACAGTTGCACCAGTAGGTGGAATCGATTTGCAGCAGTGCATCTGAAGACGGCAGGAGAACCTGGAGATGTGAGTCATCTCATGTTTTCATGTTTTTTATTTGCTTAATATACAGTAATCATCTTAATACTTAATAAAACTTAATATTGTTATCACAAGCTGTTGAATTTAAAGTGGCAGATGCGAGTGCACTTAGAATAAACTGACAATATCGTTTGATGGTGTTAAGTTATGCCAACTAAAAATTAGTGCTTGACTTAACTTAGAAATATTGAGGCAATCGGTTTCCTCACTTTTTTTAAGTAAAGTCAACTTATTACATTTTACAGTGAATGCATTAAATGGATTAAAAGTGACAGTAACATTTACAATGATATTACGATTTGTGTTTTAAATGAATGCTGTTCTTTTGAGCTTTCTACTCAAAGGATCCTGTGGAAGCATGTTTCTGCTTCTAAATGAAAAAAAAGGTAATTGTGATTTTTTTATCTCACATTTCTGCCTTTTTTTCTTAGAATTGCGAGATATAAAGTCGCAATTACAAAAAAGACCTGAACTGTGTAATATAAATTTGTAATTGCGAGTTGACGTTATATCTCGAAATCTGACTTTATAACTCATAGTTGTGTGATATAAAGTAGCAATTCTGCCTTTTTTCCTCAGGATTGAGATAAACTGGCAATTGTGAGTTATAAAGTATACATTCAGAGTGGAAAAAACAATTCTGACTTTATATCTCACAATTACAACTTTCTATCTTACAATTGCAACTTTTTAATGTCTCTCACAATTCCGACTTTATAACTCCCAAATTTCTTAATGTTTAACATTTTAAAACATCTCGAAACAAAAACGAATTAATTTCAAATATTACTGTTTTTTATTAAATAAATCCAGCCTTTGTGAAAGACTTCTTTCAAAGACATAAAAACAAAAATTTTACCAGCCCAAAACTTTTGAACGGTAGTATATAAAACCTACTAGAAATTAATTTATAATTAATGCTGTGATGTCATAAATGCAATATTACAAAATGTTTTGTTTATTACAGTAAATATTTGTTCATATTACAGTAACTAAACCTGGTAAAAATATGCTGAATTGTCATAAAAAATTGTGTTGCCAATTTTTTTTTCTATGAAAATGAAAGCTCTGAAAGAAATGTGTAAAAAATATTGTGCAAAAACAATAAATAAATAAAAAGAGGAAGAATGATAAAGGAAGTGAGAGAGGGACTAATAAGTCACATTAAGAGTTTAATCTCGTTTTGAGTTCAGGGAAGGTTTTTTTTCTTGGTAATATTATCTTCCTGTACAATGTGAGAGAGTCAGGCTATGAGATCCAGACCTGGGCACTGACCCACAAAATTTAATTTTACACTGCGGCGCTCTGATAGGAAGTCAGAGCAAGAGGAAAAGTGCAAGAAAGAGAGAGAGTGAACGAGACAGGGAAAGAATGAGTTGTGAACGGTGAGAGGAATACAAAATGAACTGAAAAAAACTCTTGAGCATATAACAAATTATTCATTTAAATTTCAAAAACAGACTATATCACTGAAGTGTAGAACGCAACCATATAGATAATTAAACTAGATATATTTAAGTAAAATTAAAATAGACCAGAGGTGTCAAATGCATAGCGCACAGGAATAATATTAAAGTAAATTATGCAATGTTTATTTATTATCTTCATAATAAATTCATATACATGAGTTTCACAACAAAGTTTAATATTCAGCATTAGGGTTTTTAAAATTAAAAATACTACACTAAGTGAGTAAGTGTTGGATACTTACCAAGCCACGTGTTCATCTTCTCTGAACTGCAGTGTTCGAGAAGAGGCTGAATCAACACATCTAGATCTTCTTTAGGAGCCTCTTTAGTGAACTTCTGCTTAGAGCGAGAAAACAAGAGAGAGAGCGAGAGCACTTTAAAGGACAGAGATTGAGGTCAATGCAGCAGAGCATCGCACTACAATCCTTCACTATTAACACCTACTTCCATGAGCTTGCTTGGCAGAAATTTCCAAAGCATCTCAGAGGAAACACATCATAAAAATCAGTATCAACAAGAAAAAAAAAAACAAGTGTCACCACACCTCCACGGTTATGTGCAGAGGGTCCATGATCTGCCAGATAAGCAGAGAGAGGACATCAATAACCAGCAGAACTGCAACGGTTGCATACAGTTTCCACGGCTCCAGATGCTGATGCAAAATAACAAGACCATAATCGTTAGTCAATGATGCAGAGTTGCTAAATATCAAGACACTAACAAGAAGGGCGGAATAAAAGTTCCATTGATGCACAGTCACAGCAGTTCTAGACATTATTGGAGATTCTGTGTACTGTAGAGGTGTAACGATACGCATATTCGTATTGAACCGTTCAGTATAGGGTTGGGTCGATAGAAGATGCCATCGTCCATCGCCGAAGGGCGATAGACATCACGATGCTTAGCCGGCATCGCGATCCTCCGCACCGCAGCAGCAGTAACCAGCTCGCAAAACAGATCTACATGAGAAGAAACGGGGCCGCGAGCTCATATTTAACCCTCGCGTGCGGTTAAAGCATTCGCCCCCAGTGTTGCCAGATTGGGCGGGTTTCAATTTGTTTGTGCGGGTAAATATGGGCTTTGGCGGGTGGGCAAAATTTGGGCGGGTTTTGGGTCATTTGGGCGGTTTTCAAACATATGAATAATATAGACTAATTAGTTAACATACAAGCCCAAGTGTACATACGGCATCCAACCAGTCACACAACGTTACTAAACACAGGCACACTGCAAAGACTGCTGGTGCTGATGTTGACGTCACAGCTGCTTCCAGAGTTAATGATTCAGGAGTGACGGGTGTTTAGCGCATTTAGCGGACAGTACAGTGATCATGGCTAAATAAGTATGGTATAGAGCAGAGTTTTAAAACTCAAAACGTGAATTACACCTGTTGAGGAAGAGATGACATGAAGACTCTTATCACTGCAACTTTAAAATCAGAGCACAGTTAAATAAAAATCTATACGAACCTGTCTTTTCTCTTTCATACGGTTCAGATTAGTATTGAAATCTGCTGAACTTGTTACTTTCGACTGTGCAAAGTTTTGTATAATGTTCAATAAACTTCAAAGACTTCCTAGTTCTGTGTGAAAGGTAAGCGCATTAAATAGTTATTTTTTTTATTTATTATGTCGGACTATCATGCAGTATGCATCAATGCATTATAGTTTTGACTGTCATGGTGTGTGCACGATCACTAGATTGGATATTTTTTGCTGTAAAATTCTGACAGTTGACATTGAAAATTATGAAGTTTTTTTGAGGGCACCGGGTTTTTTTTTATTGCCTTTTTGACAGTGTTTGCTGTGACAGTGCAAACTGTCCCCCCCTGCCCCCCCCCCATCCGCCGCCTAAGACGACGATGTCATCGTCCATCGCAATGTTTCACATTAGACATCGTACAATGCCAAATTGGTCGACATCGCCCAACCCTAGTTCAGTACGAGGCTTTCGGTTCGGCACACATTAAAAACTGAACGATTCAGACATTTTTTTCCCCCCAAATATAAAAGTGAGAGAATAAAGTGTGTAAAATAAAATGTTTTCAGTGCTCCGCTCAACAAGGCAGCCTAAGTGACGGGACAGACAACTGCCCTTCCCACCCCCAAACAGACGAAAACTAGAAATTACATTAGAAACTATCCCTGCGGCATTCAGGGAGGCATTTCCAACAGATTAGAACGGGTAACAATCGATCGGTAACAGTGATCGGTACATTTATGGCCATGGATTTTAATGCAGGTTTTGCAGGCATTAGTAAAAAAAAAACTTAAAGGAAAAGGCCAAAAAAACACAACAAAAACATAATAAAAGGATTACGATAGAAAACAGGCAGCAATGAAAATTATCAGTAAATAATTACTTTGGTCAGTTTTACACAAAAAGTCTGTCAAGCCGTTTGCACGTGGAATCCAAAATTCCTGTCCGCAATTTTTGCACATTAAAATACAACCTCGCATTGAAGCCCGTTTTTCCCACTGAATAAAATTTTTTTAAATGTTATAGCGACTTTTTATCTCACAAATCTGACTTTTTTTCTCAGAATTGCATGATACAAACTTGCAATTCTGACTTCTTTTCTTGTGACTGCAAGTTATAAAGTCAGAATTGCCACTTTATATCACAGAATTCTGACTTTATAACTCACAGTTGCGTGATATAAAGAACATTTTCTCAGAATTGTGAGACATAAACTCACAACTGCAAATTATAAAGTCCAATTTTGAGTGGGGAAAAACCTTTTTTTTTCAGAATTGCTTTCATTTTTTTGACTTTATATCTTGCAATTCTGGCTTTATAACTCACAATTGCGAGTTTATATCTCACAAGTCTGAGAAAGTAAGTCAGAATTGCCATTTGCTAGAACAGATTAAAAAGTCACAATTACCTTTTTTAATTTTTTATTCAGGCTTCCATACTGTCACATTCACATTTTGCCTCCCGAATTTTTTATTGACAGATGAAACTTTCATGATTTTCAGCATTGAGTTGAAATGGTGCATGACAAGAGCTTTAAAAAGTTTCTTCAAGTGAGTTCTACTTTTAAGTTACACCACAAAAAATATATGAGTTTGGAATGAATCAAGGGTGAGTAAATGGCGACAGAACTCTTTTTAAGAATCACGGCATTCAAGGTGCTGTTCTGAATAACACGTTTATTTTCCTGTCAAGGTAAATGATGGAATTGCTCCGACACCATAACAATTGTGTTTACTCCGCTGCATGGTGGGTAACAGGAAAGAGGATTGCCTATCATCAGCAAACATGACGAAAGTCATGTGTTACAAATGTGGACTTATTTTCAGTTGCAATTCCATCCATTAATCCATTGCCGCAGGCTTTCTCCAGGCCGTCAAGACTGGGAAAACAGATAGAACAGAGCCCCACTGCACACTTTCTCCTCTCTCTCTCACCCTTAATCGCTGTGAAGAAGTCAAATGACCCAAGAGCCCCCTGTTTCTACCACATTCTGCCTGAGCGCCAAACTTTCTTCAAGTGCTGTCGAACCACTTAGGCAAATTGCCCCATTACGGACATCGGGAGAGTTGAAAGCCATCTCGATTCGTCGTGCAGAGCGCTTGAATAATAAAACCCCCTGAAGGTCGGATTTCTGTAAAAGAAGTTTAATGCTCATCCATATTTATACATATTCCATAGTTGGGGTAATCTGGTTGTCGTTTGATGAGGTCTTAGGGTTTCCCTAATGCCGTGTCTTATTGCTTTAGGACACGGGATTTAGAGAGAACGCACGTGTCAAGATGCTAATAGTGTGTTTGTGTTGTGTAAGGAAACGGACAGAACTTCCTGCAGCCTGAATAAGAGAGAAGGGGGGAGGTTCTTCTCTATTTCATGCTGGGAAACTTCATCAAGTGCTGTAGAGTCAGCGGTGCTGGATTCTTTAATATGCAGTAGATAACAGTGAATTCGGCAGCGCTGCATAACGTGAGCACGCTGCTCATCACATCTGCAGATTCTGCAAAATTATCTGAAAATAATTAAGGGGTTACTGAAAAATGCAAAGCCTGCGAGCCCTGTCATCATTCTAATTAAACCAGATGTAATTCATTTTAAATTCATTACTCAGTTCATCCAAAAATAAAAACTCTGTCATCATTTACTCATTTACTCTCATTCAAAACTCATACAGTTTTCTTTCTTTTGTGAAGTGCAAGTACATTTATAGCAAAATGTTTACAGTGCCACAGTTTTTGGATTATAAATTAATATAAATAATTATTCTAATAGATAATTAGAATAATTATCATATATACAGTACAGTGTGTCTCAAAAGTGTGTGTGTGTATGTATATATACATATATTGTATAACATGTATATATTTCTTTATGTATTTTTTACTGTATATGGATATATAATATTTGTATATGTAAAAAAAAATTATGTATTACATATATTTATATATATAATATAAAATAACTAATATATATAGATAGATAGATATATAATACAAATATCAATGTAAATATTTTCTAAACATATATGGAATATGTATATACATTACATAATAAATGTACACAGTGCACACATACAGTATATATTATATACAACAAAAAGTTTCATTTTGGATGTAAATTAATCACGATTAATCACTAATATATATTTATATATATATATATATATATATATAACATTAATTTTGGAATTTTTATATTAATGTTAAAATTAAAAATGTATATACCCAGACACATAGATAGATGACTAAAGAATGGCACATTTTAATTATTTTTTACAAATCATCCCTTTATAGGCATTTTTTACCCATTCAAAACTATTTACCTTTCTCTTCTCTTTTTTCTCATCTTTCTTGGTGAAGACGGTGTGAACCCACCAGATCTTGGTGAACATGCTGCCATAGGCTAAACTAAAGCCTAGTCCAAGCAGCCACAGGCGAAACTATGGGAGAATGAGAAACAGAGAGTTCATTTGGGAGCTCAGCACCAAAGCTGCTATTTATTTTTAACAACAAATCTTCATTGCGCTCAAAGGTCAAGGCTGAATGAGAGGAAACGGCAATAAAAAAGTGAGTATAACATTTACAACACTACCTGGCACACCACGGGGAACTGTGATTTTTGAATATGGAGGCCATCGATGCCCAGAGGAAAGACAGCTGCTAATGCCAGCACGCAGCCCACCGCTGTCATGTTGTTCAGATAGGGCTGAGAGTTCTGAATGTATCTGTCAGAAGAAGTACAACAGACTGCAGATACAGCACACGGCTTCAAATGAGAAATACAAAACATTTTATGCTGGGCTGCTGCTTTTTTTTGTAGCAGTCATGGGAGCATTTAAAAGAGTCATAAAATTCCATCATCTTCTGAATTAAGAGTTTTCTCTTTGGTTCATTTTCCACCCCAGTTTAAATTGGGTTTTATTAAAACCTTTATCCACGATCATTTCATTTCAGTCATAATGGTTTTGTGTGCCACATTTTAGCACAGAGCATTTTGTGTAACAGCCACAATGTTATTCAGCTTTGCAAACATCCTCTTCATATTTTAAATGTTTCTTTATCATTAGAAATATCTAATAACTCTTAAAATAAGATAAAATTACTTGCAGAAAATATGTGTAAGATAATAAAGTAATGACTAATTTTCAGAAATTATTTCTTGAATAAAGTAATTTTTAAATATTCCAATCACACTGGCAAACTGTTTTTTATACAGTTTTGACTCAAACTCCATTTTCTTCGGTCAAAAATAAATAAATAAATAACTAAAATAAATGCTCAAGAAAAAATAAATAAATAAATAATACATCCTTACTGGAGGTGCAGTGCCATTAGAAAATTTCAACTGGACAGAACTGACATACTTTATTTACACAAAATAATTTAACTGAGTAATTTAACTGTATGATTTTATTGCTTTTCAGACCTCTTGCATGTGGATCTCTTATGAACACAGGATACTAACCTGACGCTACTGTTGTATATGTTGAAGGAAAGGCAAACTATGCCCAGAAGGATTCCCAGCCCGGCAAAGACAGACACTGATACAAAGAGCTTCTGGGAAAGGTAACGAAACTCCTCAATCACCTTGGTCTGGTCTGCAGGAGGGCCGAGGCCTGTCAAAAGACAAACCAGTTAGGAAATATCAGAGAAACTCTATAGAGCAGACAGATCACAACGACATGACACTAGATGCGCAAAAAATTTAAAGATGTGTTAAATAGAGTTGGGAGTACTACCCTTTATTTCTAGACCAAAGAACAAACAAATATGATCAAATATTTCATATACAAACAGAGGACAAGGAATGTTTAAAAACTTGTGACTGAAGGTTGTTTTTGAGCTGGTTTGTTTTATTTGTTCGAAACTCTCACAACAACAAAATGTTACAAAATAAGAACAAATGTATATTTTAGGGGGGATTTTGGATAATGACATCTGGTATGAACACATTTGCTGGTAAATAAGATATTTGGTGTACATGACAGGAGATCAAAGTGAGAGAGAGAGAGCAGGAAGACTAATGTCAATAAAAATTACGAGACCTTTTCTTGCAGGGAAACGTCAATATAAAATCAATAGTTTCAAATTTGAATTTTGTTATTTTTAATTAAGTTATCTGAAAATGGACGTTTTTGCTGTTGCATGGCATAATTTTAGTCAAGTTAGTTGACAGAAATATGCCTATTATGATTAAAAATAACAAATGACAAAATAATTGATTAGTTAGAAAAATCTAATGTATTTCTTTGATGGAAAGCCATGATCTCCAGTGACCCTTCAGAAATCATACTAATATGCTGATTTGCTGCAATGTTGAAAACAATTGTGCTGTTTAATATTGTTGCGGAAACTGACTTTTTTTACAGAATTTTTGATGAATAGAAAGTTCAACATTACAGCTTTTATTTGAAATACAATTATTTTGACTATTATAATTATCTTTACTGTCACTTTTAAACATAAGAATATGTCCTAGCTGAATAAAAGCATTAATAAAATTCATACTAACCTAAGAGTTATTAGGTTGCACCATTGCAAACTCATAGTAAAAGCTTTATGTTCTCACTCCTCACAGTAATGTTATCACCCTTACTAAAACTGTGACCAAAATTACAAATGTACACCTCTCACTGTTCAATCTGTCACTATAATTATAACCAAAAACAGGATTCCTGTGGGAACAATAATTACAGTGATGATGGCTGTCGTGTGCGTATAAAGCTATTTGAAAAAGACAAACAAATGACAGCGACTGGAAGAAATCTAACACAGAACGACAGTTAAAATGAGAGGATTTCTCTGTCAGAAGCAACCGTGTCATTACCGGGGACGGAAAGCTGACCGTGAGGGACATGTGTCGGTGAAAGACAGCTGGCCCTCGGCTTCGTCAAAAGTGACACAATGTTTGTTGATGCTTTCTCGAATGTCTGAAACACTGACGGGTCAGGAGTGACACCTGACACTGGCTACTGCAATGTGGCAGCAATCCTGTGAGAGAAAAATGTGTGTGTGTGTGTGTGTGTACAGGCATTTGTGGTTTACGAGGACACAAATGTGTATAATGACACTTCCTGTGTCCTCGTAAAAGGCTTAAAAAACATACTAAACTAAAAGTGTTTTGTGAAATTCAAATGAAAGTGCACAGTTTCCTGTAAGGGGGAGGTTTAGGTGTAGGGTCAGTGTGGGGCAATACCACATATAGTTTAGTATACCAGTAGTATACCATTATGTCTATGGAGAGTCCCCGTAAACCACAAATGCAAGTTTATGTGTGTGTGAGTGTTAGAAAGCTCTGTCCTGTCAGTCGATGCATTAGCACAGTAAACCTTCCTTCGTCCTTGATCTAAGAATCAGGACAGGGTGTTGCTATGGAGACCTGGCTTAACAACAGTTTCCACAGCAATTTGGAACAGAAAGTCATGCTAAAGTGGTTGTCAGGAGCTCAAAAGAGATTGTTGAGAAGCAAGGGCACTGCCATATGGTTTGAAAAGACAGAAGAAACCATGTCCTGAGATCTGACCCGTGTTTTAAAGAGCACGTTTTTATTTTAATACAGATTTGAAACAAATGCACAAACAAATACAGATTTGAAACAAACGCTTTGCGAATCTCACCCGTCGAATCCCGGAGGAGGTTCTGTGCTATTTGGACAGAACATCTGCTGCTTCTGCTATTATCAAGGGCAAAAAAAACGGCGAGCAATGTCACCAGCTCAATGCTCCTCTTTTCTCCATGGGGGAAAGAGGAAGACGTGACTAAATAGGCCATAACTGTGAATTCGTTTTTCTGAAAATAGCAGTGATTGGCTAAAAAGGATGTGCAGTTGCAAATGAGGGAAGAAAATTATTAAGGCAAATTAAGTTAAATGGCTCTTTGGAGGTTTTTGGATTTATGGGTTTTTTTGCAGCGCCTTTAGGTGACAGAAAGTTAGGAAGGAAGCATTTGTTTTAAATAGACAAAATTTTGTATACGCCTTTTTATTATATATATTATATATACAATTACTGTATATTTCATTGTATATGTATATACAAAAAATATATACATTTATACACACATAAACCTTAATGTGATCACCAAGGCTGCATTTATTAGGTCAAAAACACAGTACAAACAGTAATATTGAGAACTAATGTTACACTTTAAAACAACTGTTTTCTATTTTAATATATATATTATATATTATATATTATAATGCAATTCATTCCTATGATGCAAACTGATTTTTAAGCATCATTACTCCAGTCTTCTGTAGATGACCTAAAATCTAAATATTGATTAATTAAACATTTTACCTTAATTATGATTAATGAGTGATTATGTTATTTATTTACTTTTTGCCTTCATAGTTCATTGACAAGGTTTGTACTATAAAAGTGCTCAACTATTGAAGGTGGGCAATTTTTTTCTAATAAAATGTGCATTTCTTATCTTTGTGATTTTAGTATAATTGAAGGAATTGCATTGTTTATGGTTATTTATGAAATGTTCTGAAATTAACTGAAATTAAAGCATACATTTTTTTAAACATTTTTTAAACATAAAGCATACATTTCATATTTAAAAGACACATTTCAGTTTTAATGTAATACAGGTCCTTTTCAAAAAATTAGCATATTGTGATAAAGTTCATTATTTTCTGTAATGTACTGATAAACATTAGA
>JAUMHI010000057.1:13046667-13062471 GCA_032359435.1 Enteromius unitaeniatus | reverse complement strand
GAAAGCATAGGAACTGAGAAGTGGTCTGTGGTCACCACCTGTAGAACCACTCCTTTATTGGGATATTATATATATATATATATATATATATAATTTTTCAAAATAGTTACTGTATATGTGTTTATCTTTATATATACATGATAAACATACACAGTACACACACTCATAATATGTAAACAAAAAACTTTTATTTAGCATGCGATTAATCACAATTAATTGTTGCCCAGCACTAGTATATATACAGTATATACTAGAATATATGTGTGTGTGTGTGTGTGTGTGTGTGTGTGTGTGTGTGTGTTTATATATATATTAATATGTTTGTTTTTTTTTGGACTGCTGCTAACTGCTACAGGGCTTATATTTTCTGTATTTACATGCAGTGAGCAAATGTAAAGTTGTTTTTATCATTGGGGAGCCACGCAGATGTTCTTTTACAGATGTTACACTAAGAAACAATTATAGTCCGAATAGAGCTTATGATGTAGTTGGATACATCCACTGTCTGAGTTTGACTTTCAGCCATTACTGGATTTAGAGAAGAGAGACTGTTACAAATTGTTTATGTTGTATGATGACAGGTTTATCAACATCCGTATGTGTGTGTGAAAGAGAGGGAGAGCGAATTCCAGGGCTCCGAATGCCAGTATGAATGTTTACTCTAGACATTGTGCAGGATTTTCTAGAGTGGTTTAACAGCAGAAGAATGGTCAAGGCAGAGCAGTGCGGACGTACAGGGTGTAAATCAGGTCAGACAGGGTTAAGCCAGGCTAGATTACTCGCTGTTTTTAGAGGAGACCTTTCAGATTGCCTTACACACACAGAAAGGCAGACAAGCGGGTAGATAACTCCTATATAGATGGATTTTTACAGGCGAACAAGAAACTATTTTTTGTATAAAAACATTACTACTTTTACTAAGTATTTGTTCTCTTGAAAATGGAAATTCAGTAACACACTGGTGTAGTGACCAGTTAACACTATTAGCTTACCAGCATGCCTATTTTTAACATATTTGGCTGTTTATTAGTTCTTCAAAGCCTAAACTTAACAACTACATTACTTACAATTAATAAGCAGCAAATTAGGAGTTTATTGTGGCAAACGTTGTAGCTAATAGTTTGTAAATACGATAAATGTAGCTTAAAATAAATTCTTACTCTAACTCTTATTTATTCACTTCAGCTTTAAAAACAAGTTGTTATTCTCTGAAAATTGAGCATTGATATGAGAAATAGTAATGTTTTGATCTATAAACAAATCATTCAAGCTTGATCTTTTTAGTCTGGGACTCCATGCTAAAACATTCAAGCTTACTTTAAATGTACTTGTTTATATGTCCTGCATTTCCATATTCAGTGCTCCAGGCCCAGGCTAAAAGTGCCTCGAACTAAGATTACATGGGATAGTAATACTGCGTGACAGACAAACATCAAGAAAAATCCACTAGTTTCTCCACAAGGAGTTCTGCTCAGCCTTCTCCATCAAACATTCATGAAGATACACACACATACACACCGATGCACGCAAAGCTCTCAGCTCCACAGATGTAATGTGTGCTATAAGTCTTTTTTACGTGACGGTAGGTTATCGTTCGTGTATTGAAAGCGCACGGAATGAGAACAGCATGGCTTCTGTCAGCGTAACAGTTTGTGTGGAAAGGTTTGTTGTCATTCTTGCGCAATTAAAAATAATCAGTAGATTTGGAACAAATGAAAGCGTACTTAATATTGCTTATGTTTTTTTAAATAGATGTGCAAAACAAAACAAAAATTCAAAATGCATGTCAAGATGGACCCACTTCCTGATTTTTTTTCCCTATCTGTGTGTTTCCTCAGCCAATCGGAGCGCTGAACCCAAAGCGTGCTGTATTCTACGCCGACCGCTATGAATCATGGGATGAGGAAACTCCACCCTGCCACTACACAACCCACTATTCCACCGCAGCCTCCACCCTTCACTGGCTTGTCCGAATTGTAAGTCTCGTTGATTGGATGGATACAAGGAATTTGATATCTTCAACATCTGGGCAGTACCTTGTTTTACTGGATAGTTAACTGAGCTCAGCTGCTTCTGGATTATATTATGGCCTCTATGAATGTTTAATTATATCATACAAGTCTGTTTTCAACGAGAGGAAATTTAAATTATGTCACCCGTTTATGAATATTCCACTGACTACAATCCAAAACAAACAAACCTTTTTTTATTGGATTTGTATTACATCTGTAGTACATTAAAGGAGACCTGTTTATGGCCCTTTTTACAAGATGTAACATAAGTCTCAGGTTCAATGTAACTCTCAATATGTGACCCTCGAACGCAAAACCAAAAAAAAGGGTCAATTTTTTAAAACTGAGATTTATGCAATTTGTAGATGCATGGTTTGTTAGGATAGGATGATATTTGTTTGACATACAATTGTTTGTTATCCAGGGTCGCATATGTAAGTCCCCAGTTATCATACTTTGCTTGAACGTTTGTCATGGAGTTAGAACTGGTACACTGCGGTCATTTGCAAAAAAACAATGATGGCACCGTGGGTGGAAATTTACAAATTAAAGAGAATTCTTTCATTAATTCCTCACCCTCACGTCGTTCCAAACTGGTAAGACCTTCATTCATCTTTAGAACACAAATTAAAATATTTTTGATGGAATTTGAGAGCTATCTGACCCTCCATAGACAGCAACACAACTGAAATATTCCCAGGTCTTTTTTTTTGTTTTTTAGCGCAAAGAAAACAAAAATAATATAATTTACTTAACCATTCTTTTCCTCTGATTTACATCTTCCACAATTTTAGAGATTATTTATGACATAATCAGTAATCTCCAAAATTGTGTAAGATGTAATAATTGTATTATATTTGTTGCATGAACGTGATTGGCATTGTTTACACTAGCATATGAATTGTGATCCTCTCTTAAATAGTGGAAGTCGTAACTCGGGGGAGAAGACTGTAAATTATAAATGAGTAAATTATGTTATTTTTGTTTACTTTGTGCAAACAAAATAATTGATGTCATATGGACTGTCTTACCCATGTATTTACTATCCATACAGTTTCTGGACCAGGGATCATCATGATCAGTTGGTTTGCTGTCTATGGAGAATCAGATAGCTCTCAAAAATTTAATCAAAAGTATCGTAATTTGTGTTCCGAAGATAAACGTAGGCCTTTTGGTTTTAGAACTAATCAATGACAGAATTATGAACTAACTCTTTAATCTGTAAATTTCCATCCACAGTTTTTGCAAACAACAAGAGTGTAACATTTCTAACACCATGGTGAATGCTCAAGCAAAGCATGCTAACTGTACTGTGGGGACATGATGGCGAGTAATCAATGACAGAATTGTAATGTTGGGGTTAACTAACTCTTTAAGGCGTGGTAACATTATAATAATACTTCCTTTTTACGTAATGAGAGTGGCTCTGATTTTTTTTTTATGTTTGCAGAAATAGTCTTACCTCTAGTAAGTCTTAGTCTCCTTTTTCACGTCTTCTTGGTTGGTAGATGCACCAGAGACACAATTAGAACACTTAAACATAAAAAAAAAAAATCATGATATGTCACCTTTATGTTATGTGATACCATGCAAAATCTATCCAAAAAAGTAGTATTTTTCGAAATATATCATGGCTGTGCATTGGAAATGATGCTGTCAAGAGTCCGTATAGATAAAAGATTCCAATACTGTAACCCTGAGCTCAGTTAGTGGATCAAATCACCGTCAGTCAAAGCACACGTTAGCGCGTCCTTTCACCGCACATGTGAATCAACCCCTACATCTCAATCTGTGAGCTTGATGTTCCGCTAGAGAGAGCCGGTGAGTGGATTTCACAGGCTGGTAAACAGGCATATGTGAAAAAGAAGTCAAAAACCTCTGTGTAATGATTTACAGGCTGGTACGTGACAGCTTTATGCCTCTCAGACAGCACGTGGAGCGCTGGGAAACATGTCCATCATTGTCTTCTGCTAACGTCCTCACTTGCCCTGAGTCTCCAAGCGCTGATCTAGGACAAATGGACTGGTAGACACACACACACAAAGCCCAGATCACCACAGAATATGAAGTTGTTCCTAAGGTTGAGAAGAGATTGGGTTTGAGTATCTCCTGAAGCTTTCGTTTTTTCGATATCTGTTACATCATATGGCTATGTTGTAGTCAAGTCTGCAATGATAAACAATGCACTGTAGTGTTTTGTAAAAATTTTTCACTGCACAAACATTTTACGGCAGAGCTCAAATCAGTCATGCAGAGTGTTTGGATTTGATATTTGTGTCAGATTTGATGATGAATGCAATCTAAACCTAGTGCAGTTTGTTTACAAAGCAATTTGTGTATGCGATTTGATTGGAAAGCCATTAAAGCTCATTATTTTAAAAGACCTCATTTAATGGGGAATCCGTCTATCCATCTTCCGAGGAAAAACTAATTAAAACGCATAATGAAAACTTAGTAATGGGCTCCTCCAATGTGGCCCCATAGCGTTGGTGATGATGATTTGGCAGCTCTCACACCAGGTTTGACTGAGACTGTAGACACCATCATCTTTTCCTCTGGCTGATCCAGTATCTCCATGTCAACTCCTCGTATTGCCAGCTCAGACTGATGACCCTGAATCTGCCAATTAGAGGCAGAGCTGTGCTCCTCAGCCAACAGGCCATATAATTAACTCCGCCTCGGGCACTGTTACAGAAAATGAGAGGACAAAAAAAAAAAACCTTCCACAAACTTCATAATCTGACACATGAGTCCCTATATTGAGATGTTTGTGCAAACGGAACGTTTCCCAGAGCAGCGGAGACGGACTCCTTCATGAGATTGAATCCAATTACCATAGAAATGAATGTAGAATGAATTTACTTTTTTATTCTACTGATGTTTTGGGCACCGAATAGCATTAGCGCTTTGCCAAATGGTGTAGATTTGTCTAAACAAGCTGCTAATTAGCAGTCAGAATCATGTGATATGTCTACGGTTGTGTTCACACATTTGGAAAGATGTTTTTGAGCTTATTTGGGTCGATAAAAGTGACAGTGTTGTTCTGTGTGTACTCAATTGCAGGAGCCTTTCACTACATTCTTCCTGAACGCCAACGGCAACAAGTTTGATCACCCAAACCGCACTTTCTCAGGTGTCGCCCGCTCGTGGAGGCACTGCCAGCGAGACACTGCAGATGTGAAGGTAATCAGATATTATTTTTAATGTGGAAATGGGCTCAGAAAGCAGTCATTAGTGCCTGACTGTTATAGGTGCATCATTACTATGTGCAACTGAGAGGAATTGGATAAACAAACACAATTGCGTTGTTTTGATTTGCAACAACATTTAGTTCCTGTAGCTTCCGAGCTGCATCTTTTTTCTATTTGTATGTGTGGGTTTTTTTGTGAAATTAAGATTTTTCTTTATAAACATTGTTCAGCATATACATATTTCAGAGAAGCATCACTTCATCACCGTAATGGTTGTTCCCCGTTGCCTTCGTTCCATTTCAGCCCCTCTCTGCGGCTCAGCAAGCGCTCTCGAGCTGACCTAAAAGTGTCATACTTTTCCAGCACACTCTGTGACGGTTAGCTTCGCCCCGGGCAATTAATAAAGCATTAATGACAAAAGCTATTTAAAATGTAGTCTTTTATGTAAAGGCAGGGCTTTTTACTACCCCAGGCTGGGGAACAGCATCCAACAACACAAGGTGCAGGCGATATGCAAGGCAAGCGAGCGGCTGTACAGGGAACCGCTGGATATGTTAGCAAATACAGGCCTCTCGGAGCCACTGCGGTGTCTGTGTGCATCATGTTAAACACATTTAATGGTCACCAATCTGTAAGGACAGAAAATAGGGATTTTTTTGTCTTTTCTTGTGGAGCATGAGGTGATTTTTATTATGTATGAGCAGCATGAATTAGATCATAAAAGACTAGGTTTGTATAAATATTAGGTTTTAACAATCTACAGTAACTTTCACACACGCACACACACACACACACACAAACTCTGATAAGCCATTGCTTTTGTGTTTTTACATTAATGAGGAAAAAAATTAACTTAAATGATTTAAGCAAATAGCTGCAATATAACAAAGAGTGAAAAATGCCATACCCACTGTGTATATATATATATATATATATATATATATATATATATATACAGTGGGTACGGAATTTATATATATATATATATATATTATCATTATTATAGATATATTTGAATGTTTCACTTTTTAATTTATACAAAATAGATAACAGATAAAAACATTTACATACAAGATATTTATTAAAATATATATATATATAAGATAACAGATAAGAAAAATATATGAATATATTTAATGTTTTTATATCTTTAATTTATACACACACACACACACACACACAAGTATTAAATAAAAATAATATAAAATAATCTTAATTAACAAATTTTGTTCATTTAAAAAAAAAATACTAGCTAAATCTTATTTACTATATATATATATATATATACACACACACACACACACATATACGTGTATATATAATTTGATTTAGTTTTTTTATAGCCTTATTGTTCTTTAGTACCATCGCAGTGGCCTTCAGTTCATTCTGCATCATTTCACTCTAAACTTACTCATTACCCATAGTTCTCTCTGTAATAATCCCATGCAGTAGGTAACAGCCAAATAACAGCATTAAAAGAGCAAATCAAAGTTCACTGACTGTTTGGTCTTTCCAGACCACTGCCTCAGCACTGGTCTTTTCTTATAAAGGTCATTAGGCTGTATCATTGATCTATTCCTCTTCTAAATCTATGTATATGTACAAATCTGTCAATATATATTTTTTTGTTGGATATTCCATGCCAATTTGACGGTTTTATAATTGTAACGGTATCAGAATATGATTTCAATATTGTCTCAACGTCCAGCAAGTGATCAGCTTAACACTCTGACCTCCTGCTAAGAGCAAAAGAGTAACTTTTTCCCTCCAATCGTCACCAGTTTCTCAATAATCTGTTGGTGGTGCTCTGTCTGAAGGAGTGGGATGAGGCAGTCGTGCCCGGTGACAGCTCTCCAGGAGGGTGTCATTAGGGCGAACGGTGTAAAGCTGAGTGTGATTGACTTGTCAGCCCATTATGAGGCTGTAGAGGAATTATTGGCTCACGAGCGGAGTGGGGCTGAGGACGTGGATCACGACGCTAGCAGCCCAAACTGTTCGCGACTGAGTAACTGTCTGCAAACTTTAGAAACTAAACCTCCTGGGAGAGCAGAGATGGAGCTTTGTCCAGTTTTGATTGTCACCCTCAGCTTTACGTTTACACTTGACTTTACTTTTTGATACCGTCAAGATACTTTAGTTGGGAATGGGTTGTTATGTGATGATAGTGAATCTCCTTAATGTTTTACATTCACAAAAAATGTCAAAACTGGATTGCTTGTAATCAGTAGCGCTGTTGACACTGGATTTGTCTGCAGGGATGCACCTTTAGGTGACAGGGGTCTAATTTCTATTTTAGATGCACTGCAGAGCTATTTCTGCCACTGTATGTTTCTCATCCATCTGAAAGAAAGACGGTTTTATTGAAAATATCATATGCGATATTGTATTGCTGTAGATTTAATTTGCTTTAAAGGACCAGTTTTTGAACAGTAATGTTTTTTTGTTTTTTTTTTATTCTCACCAAGCTTGCATTTGTTCAATCCAAAAATACAGCAAAATCATTAATATTGTAAAATGTTTTTAAGATTTAAAATAACTTAAATTGTGTCTTTTGGGTAAGACATAAGATTAATGCATCTTTTTATAAAGAATGCTTTAAATTGACCAAAAGTGATAATAAAGACTTTTCTAATGTTAGAAATGTTTCTGTTTCAGACATATGCTTTTCTTCTGAACTTACTCTTTATCAGTGAAACCTGAACAAATTCTACTCATCTCTACTCATCTACTCACGTTTTCAACATTAATAATAAGTGTTTTTGAGGAGCAAATCAGAATATTATAATGATTTCTAAAGGATCAAGTGACTAGAGTAATGATGCTAAAATGTAGCTTTAAAATCACATGCATAAATTACATTTTAAAATACAAAAAGGTCATTTTAAATAGTAAAACTACGTTTTTGCTGTACTTTGGATCAAATAAATGCAGGCTCAGTGGGCAGAAAAGTATTCTTTAAAAAAAGAATAAACTGGTAGTGACTGAGTCTCTGACTGGTAGTGAATATATTTAAATACCTTCTGACCCTTCTGTTTTGTGTTGTAAATCTCATTTTAAATTTATTTTAAACATTTTAGCTAATAAATGTACTAATATTAATCTCACTACTGTTGTAAACGCTGATTAACATGATGATAAATATGAATAATAATTGGTAGTGTGTTAGTGTATGGTCAGCAACGACATACAGCTTTAAATCTTCTTGTGCAGACAGTTTATTGGTGGGTTACAATGTACACATGAGGTAAGCATTTTGGATCTGTCTGCTGTGATAGAAATCTGAGACATTCTGAAGGATTATTGAAATATTGCTGCTTAACAGTCATAAAAGAGAGTGTATTTTTTAATTACTGATCCTACAGCAAAAGCACGCTGTGTTTTATTGTAGGCATACTGTTTCTTGTGACCCTGCATGTGAAAGTCCTTTGTTTTATGGCACGTTAAAGAACTCTCTTAAACACACCAAGGGAACTTGGTTAAACAGCTTGTGGTTAAAACAGATGCTATATAACAGCAACTCCAATCCAAATCAGCAGCATTGAGGAGAAAACATTCAACCTGTCAGGTTCAGATGTGAGCAGGCAGAATGAGGTCTTAAATGATTTTAAATGGTTTTAAAGGTTCTTCAAAGGCAAGAGCTTTTGAGTGACACTAAACGGGGAGGAGGTCACATTCCTTGTGTGCACATGCCCCAATGTACAGAGGCGTCTCTCACAGGGAATTATGGGTAATTTGCACTGATATGGCGGTAAGATTGGAGAAGAATTGGGAGTGTGGCAGCTGTAGTGAATAAGACTATAAGGGTCAGATAAGCATGTTAAAAATTTAGCAAAAAATTAATAATGCTATAAAATACCGTTTGTTTTATCAGTCCAATCCATATACAGACAAGTTGTTTTTTTTATTTAAGCGTTAAGCTTGCCTCTATCATTTCGAATCATGGTTACTCAACCAAAATTCCAGTTTAGCCTCTGGGCACAACAAAACCAGACCTGCTTCACGTACCTCAGCAAATACAGCAGATTCATCCATCAGCTCACTTCAAACATTAATAAAGTTTTCTGTCATCTCTCATGTTTCCTTTGTATTTCTCCCTCCCCCATCTTCGTGCGTTTGCCGCATTCCCACACTCTGCGAGTGTTTTTAAATGTACTCTGATGGTCCTTCAGTGGTCTCCCGGGGTCATTTTCCAAGGCCGTCTGAAACATTGCCAACATTTTGATTATGCTTCAAAACATGCAATGTTGAAAGCATTGGTATTTTTGCGTGTGCATATTAAGCCCGTTTCCATATCACAATACAATTGATTTTGAGCTTGTTCTTTCCCTCCTGTCCTCTTCCTCGTCACCTCACAGGAGTTGATCCCTGAGTTCTACTACCTGCCGGAGATGTTTGTGAACAGTAATGGCTACTGTCTGGGTGACAGGGATGACGGTGTCCCTGTTTGTGATGTAGAACTACCAGCCTGGGCAAAAAAACCTGAGGACTTTGTCAGGATCAACAGGATGGTAAGTCCAACTCGCTTTATAACCACAACGTTCTCTTCATCACATGGCCCGAACAGAATCTGCACATACTGGATTCTATCGTTCACAAGGTTTGTAGATACAATCGTAGAGTTCAGTGAGCCTTTCTCTGTTCAGAGCCTTCTACTGTTCATATCTCTCTATTCTGTTCAGCTTTGGGAGTATTAGAAAACCATTCACTTTGGGATTCTTGCTCCAGTTCCTCTCAATTGTTCTTTTCCTTCAACAGTTCCTTTAACATTTGGGACCCTGGACCACAAAACTAGGCATAAATCACACAGGTATATTTGAAGTAATAGCCAACGATACATTGTATGGGTCAAAATGATCGATTCTTCTTTTATGCCAAACATCATTAGGATATTAAGTAAATATCATGTCCCCTAAAGATATTTTGTAAATTTTCTACTGTAAATACGGCAAAACTTAATTTTTTATTAGCAATATGCATTGCTAAGGACATCTTTAAAGGTGGTTTTCTCTTTATTTAGATTTTTATGCAACCTATATCCGATATATCCTATCCTAACAAACCACACATCAGTGGAAACCTTATTTATAGCTTCTTTTTAAAAATGTATCCTTATGACTGGTTTTGTGTTCCAGGGTCACAATTCTGTTGATACCTTTGAGAAAGAATTAATAAAAAAATTAAAGAAAAGGGAAAAAAAAACGTTTTTGATTAACTGAATAGAAGTCTTTTATTCTCACCAAGCCTTTATTTAATAAATGCATTTATTTAATAAAAATAAATATTGTGAAACATCATAGCTTTAATTCTTTATTTTATATTTTAGTGAAAAGTGTGATACGTTTTTCAAAGGATTCAAAATAAAATTTTCAGTTTCAGTTAAAAATCTGTTAATATTATACATTTCTGTACTGTCATGTTTGATCAATTTAATGCAACCTTGCTGCATAAAGGTAATAATTTCCTTTAAAAAAAAATGTGTTTAAGCAAATCAGATTCATTTTTGAATATGAAGACCTGTATTCCAATAATGTCATATATTGCTTTGCTAACTATATTACATAATTTGATGTAATATCTACATCCAACAATAATTCCTAATCTAGTATTTAATCTGTAATCCATTTCCTTCTGTGTGTCCCCCTGAGATTGCACTGATTCGCTCAAATGAAACAGCATCCTGGTCCTCTGCAGGCCTCTGTGTGCAGTTTTTCCACAGTGAAGGTCGTAATGTAGTGCACTGCTCGATACTAATGTAATCTACCGCTGACCTGAATGATGTCACGGAGGACAGGCCTGGCCACTGTCCCTTATAATGTTACCCTAATGCTGGCTTCATCAATCATGATTTGGCTCGCAGCAGACAGGATGTGTGTGTGTGTCCACCAATCCCTGTAGACTGCAGTAGGCTCGAAATTGTGTTCTGCTTCTTATAATGGCTGTATCTTACACTCATACTCATAATAATGAGAGAACCGCATGGGGAATGACGAGAATTGTATATGCTGCATGATTTATAGGTTGAGTGTTAGTGCATTTAATGCTACTGATTGTGTATCAGAACTTCTGCCATATCAAAGTATTATAGGATGTTCTGTGACCCATGCTGCCAGAGGAGAAAGTGTGTGTGTGTGTGTGCACCACAGGAAACACACTTGACCTTTTCAGATGCTGTGACAGTGCTTGTGTGTGTCTTGTGGAGGTGACCTTTCCTCCGGCCTCTTTTTTTTCTGGTTTAACACATTCAGCTATTGAGACACACGTACTTGCACCTACACTTATCCAAAGATCACACAAGTAGCTGTCTGTTAAAGTGAGATTTCCTTAAGAAAGGGCTTGAGGATGTCAAAACACCTCAGACAAATCAAACTGTTTGACACAAGCCTTGAATGGTGCAAAATCAGTTCAGGTCTCACAGTTTGGTTTCCACTCTCTGGTAATACTGAGGATGGTAAAAAGCATCCCTTTATAATTTTAACAAAAGGTGGTGTAAATAAAATATAATAAGTTCTCGTCTAAGAAATCGTCTAGTTGATCTAAGCATTACAAGCATGTGATTATAATTTACTGTTTTCTATTCTATTTATTTTTGATTCCCAAGAAACAACTTTTAAGAATCATTTATTCAGGAAATGAATTTGTTTTTAGTTTCAGATATTAAAAAAGTCACTGGTTCTGAATATGAATTCTGATGTTATTTTTTATATTTAAACAGTTAAACAGAGTAAATTCACAGGCCAAATAAATGTTTCACTAATTAAGTTCTGTACATATTAGTAAGATCAGAATGAGAAAAGCAAGTTTAAAACATCATAGCATTGGTCTATGCACCTGGTTTCAAGTCTTCTGAAGCCAAATAATAACTTTTTGTGAGGAACATATTGAAATATTTCCTGAAAACCTTATTTTTGTTTTTGCTTTTAAATCTTAATTGAGATGGATTTAATTTCATTTCATTGACGTCAAACATGCCATGACTATTCACGACAAGCCGTGTTTGCATAATTATCTTGCAATTTTTCTGGGTCCTTCTGTAAAATGTCTCCCTTTGTGATCTACAGCCAGTGTTGCCAAGTTTACAGTCTTCCTGAAAAGCTATTTTAACACAGTTGCCGTAGATTATTTTTTTTATTTCTGCAAGTTGAAGTAATCCCAATAATGTCGTATTTAGCCCTGGGAATGTGAAATGTACCCTACCATTCATTTTAACTCTTAGAATGCGGACCCCCCTCACAAGACGATTGGGCTAGTTTAGCAATTAGACGGTTCTTGTTATGAAAGCCTGGCAACCCTGTTCACAGCAGAAAGAAATTAATCATTGGGTCTCTTTATTTCATACACTAAACAAGCAGGAATACCAACACAAATATCCAGTTTCGGCCATTTTTTTATGTAATTCTTTGCTTTGGTGCATTGCCTGTTAAGTATGTTAGGTTGGTTGAAAAGCACATACATTTTTAAACAGGCTACGGCTCGATTTTGTCCTTAGATCTTGTCCTTTATTTTTTCTCTTTCTGCTGCTCTTTCTCTCTGTCTCATTTAATCCCCTCTTTCTCTCCTTGTCTTTGTGCTCCCTTCCTCTCTCTCCATTCCCCTCCTGCCATTTCTTCCTCTCTTTCTTTCACTTAGTGTTCCCATCTTTGCATGTGTCACTTTCGATTGTAATGACATGCCCTGGGGGGAACTCAGCCCCTGCGCTCCACGACTTGCTCTGTTGGTAATAGCTGTTATTTCTGATGTGAGAGTGAGTGTGTAAATTCCAGCAGCGGTGCCCTGGGTGTGTTTGTGTGTGAGATGGAGGGAAAAAAAGTGTGTATTTGTGTGCCACTCTGCGTTATTTGTTCATTCTTGCCACCCCCTTTTGTTACCTCAGTATGACAGTTTTTGATGAGATTTTATACGTATAATAAAGCACTTTTTGTGCATCTTTAAGTGTTAACAAGGAGTACCCATGACTGTACTGGAGTAGAATGATGTTTTGAATTCATAACTGACCATAGTTAATGGTCAAAAATAGAAAATAATAGAAGAAATGCTCACTGAGTTCAGATAACATAAACGGGGTAAACATAAATAGGAAAAATCATGTATAACTATTATATATATATAGCTATTTTGGTGCATTTTTATTTTATGCTCACTGACTGTAGGGTGTTTGTGTCACACACACACACAAACACACTGCAGTCAGTGAGCATAAAATAAATGTATTACTATTAACTATTAAATAACTATTAAAATATACATACAAAAAAATAAAATGCTAAAATACAATATTAAAAAGGACAAAAATATTGTTTTCAACATTCACAGCAAGAAACATTATTTTAAATTGCAGTAATTCTTCACAGTAAACTGTATGTTTTTCTGAATATGTTATTGTGCAGACAGTATAGTTTATCTAACAACATTTTTAAATGTTTAAATTTAATCCTTCCACAATTTTTTTTCGTTTACATAGAATATGTGTGTGTACTACGTTTATTTGTGTATACTATATAAATAATCACACATGCATGTATACATTTAAGAAGAATATGTAACTTTTATATATTAACAACATTTATATGTGATATAATTTAAATGAATATAAATATATAAATGTTTATATCTTTGTTGGATTAGTTCAATTTCATTTCATCTTATTTTACTGAATGAGAGTATTTTTAAGTTATTTATTTACATTTTGTACATTTCTGTGGCTATTGCAGTCTTCTAAATGGAAAACGTCATCCCGGGTGTATGTTTATCTGTGCATGTGTGTTCGCGTCTGTACATCTTTGTGTGTTTGTGTTCATGTTGTGTATGTGTACATTTCACCTCTAATTGCCCCACTCTCTTTGACAGGCCCTGGAAAGCGAGTTTGTGTCGTGTCAGCTGCACCAGTGGATTGACCTTATTTTTGGCTACAAACAACGTGGGCCCGAGGCGGCACGCGCCCTCAACGTCTTTCACCACCTGACCTACGAGGGCTCCGTCAACCTCGACAGCCTCGCCAGTGATCCCCCGATGCGCGAGGTGGGTCGCCATGGAGTGGTTGCCATGAAAACAGCAACAGGCTTTTATGCAGTCTCTTTTTTTATGCAGTTTTATAATTGGAACCGTGTAAAACACTTTACATTGTAAAGTGGACATTGTATAGCTAAAATAGTGTGGGTGTTTTTAAACGGAAATATTTACAGTTAGCTTTTCTTTTAAGAATTTCAACTTTTAAGATGCAACAGGTTTAAAAATGATGGCGTAAGATTTGCAATATTAGCATTCGTCAACCGCTATTCAGGCATGAATGAACCCAGTCTGCCAGTATGTGTCATTCAGATCTTGCAATGCAAATATGTCCTCTGGGAAAGAGAAACTCAAATGCTTACTGCTTTGGATCGTCTACAATGTAAAAAGTAGCAACCATGTTTCTGTAGGTACAGATAAAAACTTAACTTAAAGGTAGAGTTGATCATGTTTGTGTCATCAGGCATCAGACAGATTTATGAAAGTGTTTTTTGCTCATGCAAAGTTACCATCACATGCCAAGTCTCTATGCTGTTCGGAGCCTTCAACAATGTTCAATTTTTTTTACATTTTTCAGCTTGTTTTATTATCCACAATGCAAAAATTAGTAGTAGTAGTAGCAATCTTTTCCATAATAAGCCACAACATATGTCCATAGCTTCAATAGTGCACAAGTGAGCATTATTTTAATATTATTTGTGCATGGTTATATACAGTGGGTGTGGAAAGTATTCAGACCCCCTTACATTTTTACTCTGTTATATTGCAGCCATTTGCTAAAATAATAGAGTTTTTTTCCTCATTAATGTACACACAGCACCCCATATTGACATAAAAACACAGAATTTATGACATTTTTGCAGATGTATTAAAAAAGAAAAACTGAAATATCACATGGTCCTAAGTATTCAAACCCTTTGCAGGCGCTGTCCATTTCTTCTGATCATCCTTGAGATGGTTCTACACCTTCATTTGAGTCCAGCTGTGTTTGATTATACTTATTGGACATGCTTAGGAAAGCCACACACCTGTCTATATAAGACCTTACAGCTCACAATGCATGTCATGAGGTCAAAGGTACTGCCTGAAGAGCTCAGAGACAGAATTGTGGCAAGGCACGGATCTGGCCAAGGTTACAAAAAAATTCCTGCTGCACTTAAGGTTCCACAGTGGCCTCCATAATCCTTAAATAGAAGAAGTTTGGGACGACCAAAGCCCTTTCTAGAGATAGCCATCCAGCCTAACTGAGCTATTGGGGGAGAAGAGAGATGGAGAGAGAGGTAATGAAGAACCCAATGTGGCTGAGCTCCAGAGATGTAGTTGGGAGATGGGAGAAAGTTGTAGAAAGTCAACAGTCACTGCAGCCCTCCACCTGTCTGTGCTTTATGGCAGAGTGACCCAACGGAAGCCTCTCATGGAGTTTGCTAAAAACACCTGAAGGACTCCAAGATGGTGAGAAATAAGACTGGTTGCAATCGAGGGAAAGATGAATGCGGCCAAGTACAGCGATATCCTGGGCCAAAACCTTCTCTAGAGTGCTCAGGACCTCAGACTGGGCCGAAGGTTTACCTTCCAACAAGACAATGACCCTAAGCACA
>JAUMHI010000057.1:13024492-13044670 GCA_032359435.1 Enteromius unitaeniatus | reverse complement strand
GGTGTCCCCAACTAAGCAAGCCAGAGGCGACAGCGGCAAGGAACCAAAACCCCATCCATGATAGAATGGGGAAAAAACCTTGAGAGAACCAGGCTTAGTTGGGTCCAGTTCTCCTCTGACCGGACGCCCAGCACCTAATTTCCAGTTAAATTTTTTTAACTGGAATAATCTACAGCTAGCAGGTTGTTATAGCAGAATAAAGCCCGACAGGCTTATTACACAGCTTATTGCCCCAAAAGTACATAATAAAACAATAATTAAATAAATAATATAATACAATTTAAAAAAAAAAATGTTTTGACCAAGGAGTCAGTCAAGTCATCTTCTATGCGTTGCTGAAATCCACTGCTTTTGCTTTTTTCTGTACACGTTGAAATTAATGTTGAAGTCCTCCATTTTAACTCATGGTTAATCATTTCTAAGACGGTGTCAAACTGTTAGCGACAGCGGGGTCAAGGTGATCCGTTGTACCCGGATGAGCCTGTGTTATTGATTTTACCGCTTGTTGTTTGGAAATAACAAACCTTGGAATGTGGCGACCGACCAATCAGAATGGAGTATTTCACGAAGCCGTGTAATAACAATAGCTAATGTTTCTTGAGCACCAAGGCAACATATTAGAATGAATGTGACGCTGAAGACTGTAGAAATGGCTGCTAAAAATTCAGCTTTGCCAGCAGTAAATTACATTTTAAAGTACTGTATATTCAAATGGAAAACGGTTACATTTGCTGTAATTTTACTGTTATATAGTTTATTATCAAATAAATGCAGCCTTGAAGAAACTTTATTCCATTACAAAATTTACCACGCTACAAAATCGAACATACCTCAAACTTTTGAACGATACCGTACACTCATTGTTCTTGATATGGACCATTTATATACATATTTCTTGACGTTTAGAAGGAATTTTTCCCTCTTTTTTTCTCCTCACTGTTGGAAGGCAGAAATATAGTGATACTTTCCACATGGCTGCCTTTTTCTCTCAGATCTTCAGATCAGATTACATTATTTGAGCAGACATTGTGACCTCTGTTCCTGAGTCGAACTTAAAATAGCTATAATGTGAGCGCATTATTATTTGACAGACAGCATCGTAAAGCAGCACAGACTGACATTTAATTGTTACCAAATGTGATTGCACTGAGTCGTGAGAGCTCTGCTTGTGTCGAATTTGCCACCAGGGTCAGGTCAAGATGATATCATGTAAGTTTGATGATCTGTTCCTATTTAAAATATTGCAGTACTATCCTCGGTTCCTCTCATCTCAGCTGAGCTAATGATTATTATTCTGCAGCTTTGTTTCACTGCTTTCAGTGTGCAACATCATTTGCACACCGTTTTAATTCACATTCATTCAGAACAAATTTAGACTTTTTTTTTTTTCGTGGTCACTTTAAAGTGAAAATCTTTAGAATTAAAAAAATATATATATTTAGTGCTATCAAATGATTAATCATGATTAATAGCATCTAAAACAAAAGTTTGCATTTTGTCTGCATTACATATATATATATATATATATATATATGTGTGTGTGTGTGTGTGTGTGTGTGTGTTGTCTTTAAAATAAAATCACTTAATTTTCCTACATTCTACAGACAAGACATTTCTTAAGTCTATTTCTATTCTCAAGTGTATTCTTAAGTGTAAGTGCATTTTTTACTGGAAATTTTTACTGGACGTACAGTAATAAGAAAATGATTTTTGCAGTTCAGATCAAAGTTGAACATGCAGATCTAGCCGGTGTGGTGACATGGATAAAGCACAAGTTTGATCTGACACAAGCGTCCAGGCTTCAGAGCGCTGAGGGAGAGCTGTTCTGTTAGACTGTGGGAGGCGCTCCACGAGGGAAGGAAAGATTGATGGGATCAGAGCCTCAGAACAGCCGAGGGGAGCTTGTAGGTGTCTGTCAATGCTACCGTGCACAGTGGCACACACGCACACCCTCTACACACACACACACACACACACACACAAACACAAACATACAGCCTATCAATAACTAACACACGGCGACATGCGTCTGTCAGTGTTACATAACGTGAGGGATGTGTGTGGAGTGAAGGATGAATGGGCTTCTGTCCTTTCTTCAGTGATTTTTGACTCTTCATCTGAGTTTATGGCTCAAATCATATAAAAGGCAAAACCTAAATCTTATTGTGTAATAGTAACATTAGGTCAAGTCAACTTTTTTTTAAATGGTTGAAAACATGTTTCACTGCAGCATGTCAATGCACGATACTGTTGAAAAGTTTGTACAATTTATAAAATGTGTACAAAAGACGCCTCTCACCAATCTTGTATTTATTTGATTAAAAAATACAGTAATATTGTGAAGTGTTATAAAAAAAAAACAATTTTCATTTTAAATATATATTAAAATATATATTCAATTACTCCAGTCTTCAATATCGCATGATCCGTTAGAAATCAATCAAATTTTCTTCTCAAGAAACATTTATTCTTATTATCAATGTTGAAACAGATTATTTGTTGAATAGAAACCTTCAAAGATTACCATTTAATATTAGTGCTGTCAAATGATTAATCGCAATCAAAAGAAAAGTGTTTGTTTACACAGACACACACATACAGTGTATATATTTAGAAAATATTTGCACATATTTACAAATATATATTAATATAATTTATATTTAATATAAAATATTTTAATATAAACATTACATATTTTCGTAAATATACATACTCATGTGTTTTTATTTATATATACATATATATACACATAATAAATATGCACAGTACACACAGTGTGTATATATATATATATATTGTGTGTGTATATATATATATATATATATATATATATATGTATCTCAGTTGCCCAATAATGAATTTAACAGTTTCATGTGAAGTTGTGTTTTGAAAACTATGATACTTTTGACATGCATTAAAATGTGGGAAATTTAAATGTCAGATAAAAATGTTTTTTACTTCCAAATTTAAGTGATTTTTGCAATAATTGACAATTAACATTGACAGGCTTGCGGTTATGGTTTATTAGAATTGTCTACAGCACATAGTGTGTATAAGATTTTATATATATATATATATATATATATATTTTATTATAATAAATAATTTTTTATTTTTATTAAAATAAAAAAAAAAAAATTGTACATTTAACTTCTACTGTAGCTTTTATACAACTTTAGCTTACTTGATAATGCAGCACTTCTTATACAGTTTCTTCAGATTTTTTTCATTTGGAAAAAGCATTTGCTAAATGCCTGAATATAAATGACATCATAACGATTTAGAAGTGTGCTTTAGAGTCAAAAAAGGATGTAATTATTCACATTGCGTAATGTCTTTCGTGTGGCGTGTTTGTGATCTTTAATGCTTCATTAGTATTACTACTATTATTAATAGTCCTGTTCCTATTGTATATTGTTAGAGAGTTAGAGAGTGTGTGTGTGCGCTCTTTCTGCCCTTTGTCTCGGGCACAATAACATCTAAGAGGGAGGGTTCTGCCGCAGTCCTGGCTGTGCGTCAGTCCAGGTTAACGTCTGCTCGCCAAAGGGGGGTTGTACGTGGGCCCTGCTCCTGGAAATGGGAACGGTTAACTGAAGCATGTTAATAAGGAAAGGCTTGTCTCTTCCATACTAACACTTGGATGACTCTGCAGGCTCTGAAGGGGGCAGGATGGGGGTAGTTTAGGGTGGGTTTTGGAACTCACTCACCAACTCACTAACCAACCCCCCCCCATACACACACACACAAGCACCCCTCCACAGCAAGCATGGGCTGAAGGGGGTTTGCTTGCATTGTCAAGTAACGCATTGACCCATCACTTTGATGCGTATCGATACTGAAAGCCCGCTCTCTCTCCTCCCTCCCTCCCTCCGTCTATCTCTCCCTCTCTTTCCTCTGTATCTTTCTCTCTCTTTTGCTGCAGGCCACCGAGGCTCAGATCCAAAGTGTTGGACAGACGCCATCTCAGTTGCTCATCGAGCCACATCCTCCCCGTAGCTCCGCCATGCACCTGGTGAGAACTGTGTGTGTGTGTGTAATAAAATCAGTGTGTGTGTGTATTTGTTGTGTTTTTTTCTGCCCAGCAGTAGGGAAGTTATTATTTCGAACAAGGGCAGTGACGCCTGACCTTCGGCCCCAAAACCCAGCACAACAGTCTCATCCATATGTCCAGAACTTTTGCGGAAGTCATGTTGTAGTTTAGCTCAGTCTGCAGAATGTTTTTCTGCTTAATCACTGTTTTCAATGTATTTTTTATGTTGATCACATTGTTTAATCATTCCTTTTGCTTCCTCTCATATGTAGTGTTGGCAAGACCAATATAAGTATATCGGTTTATTTTAGTTCATTATTTAGATGAATTCATAAGGCCATAATGAAAATATTTTTTTTAGGTTTAGTCACAATAATCAAGTTTTTTTTGTCCCCCTGAATGTAAAAACAAATATATATACTTTCAAAGCCAAAATGTCTATATATACACACATGTTAGTGCTGTCATATGATTAATCACTAATAAGTAATTGTGTTACCATAATATATGTGTGTGCTATGCATATTGTGTATATGTAAATACGCACATATAGTATGTATTTTAATTTTGTAATAAAAAATTATATAATTGTGTACATATATATATATATATATATATATATATATATATATTTATATTACAGATACATATATTAAATATATAAACATGAAATTTTCCCTAAATATTAACATATATAAAATGACAGTACACATGTATTATGTAAACATTTTTTTTAATGTTTATATTAATGTAATATCTATCTATATATATAACACACACAAACACATTCAATTTGCATTGATTCCCTTTTGTTATTGTACTGCAGTTTTATCCAGTTTTTATTGTTTTCCTTACTTGAACGACTAGCTGTTACTTCCAGGTAGTCACTGGTTTTGTATACAACAATCTTCACAGAGCCACACACATGTCCTAACACAAATACATGACACACAGACCTGCCATACTTACATGAGCTCACAACTCCATCACAGACTCGTGTCAGGGGAACAGTGCTCTCTACTGGCCGTATAAGTCCTCACACCTCAATATTAATCATTCCCATCTCAATCAAGCATCTGTCATAACAATCAGACTGGAGTTTACAAAGTGAATGTTGTAATGCTGTCAATACAAGTTTTATAATTAGCACTTGTTTATATTTCTAAGTAACCGGGTGCAGCCTACTGCTATAAGCTTCACCGTTCAAGTTTGCGGTTGCCAAAGATAGTCCATAGTTAAATGCTCCTCAAATTTGTTTTTTGAACAACTGAATATTTAAAACAGCAATTTTTCATAATGTAACTTTTTTTTACTGTATTGTTGATCAAAAGATAAATATTCCTCAATCTTCTCCCTGACTCTCCTCCTTAACTACTGTACCACATACAACTCTTTTTTTTTCTAACAACCCTTTCCTCGTCTATTCCTCCCTCCCCCTCTTTTCCATCCTTCCCCTCCTTTGCTTTCTCTGTTCAACAGTGTTTCCTTCCGCAGAGTCCGCTCATGTTTAAGGATCAGATGCAGCAGGATGTCATCATGGTGCTAAAGTTTCCCTCCAACTCTCCCGTCACTCACGTAGCCGCCAACACACTGCCACACCTGACCCTCCCCGCCGTTGTCACCATCACCTGCAGCCGGCTCTTTGCCGTGAACCGCTGGCATAACACCGTGGGTGAGTGAGAATCTCCACTGGCTAACCAGCTAATAGCTCCATTTCACCTGCAGAATAACAAAAAACAGCTACGCTCCACATGTTACCACTTGGCCATGTGTGAACAACATTACCCAACTAGCCGTTCCCCCGGAGCCCCCCTCACCTGCGGGTCAGAGGTCGGGCGCCGTGGCGACGGGCTAAATTAGCCTATCATGGCCTCTCCTTTCGCCTCACACCTTCCCAGCTGTCACGGCAACACATAGTGATGTCAGGACCAATAGTGGCAGCCTCGCTCTCTCACACTACTAATGGTTGCAGCTGCAGGACCAGCCCTCTCCAGCCGTGAGTGTGTGTTGGTCCCACCAAATAATAACCATAATAAGCCCGTCACACTGAGGGTAAAATGGCGGTCTGTGCCTGTAGGCCTGCCTCAAGGGTACTATAGCTCAGGCCTGCCTGACACTGGAGAGGGAGAGAAATCAATAAGCACCGTGGAGATGTGACTGGTGGGTCTCCATAAAGCCCCTGTGTCGTATAGGACAGGGTCAGGAAGTGGACTTGACTGTGGCAGCCGGGCAGGTGTCTATGGAAAGACATTTGTGAGGGTTTCTCAGCAAAAGTAATATTATTTCTCAGGATTTTTGTCTTGTTTTGCTGTACAAATATGTAAGAAAAAACACTAGTACTGGCTATATCTTCTTATTTTATTTTTATTTGTTATAAAAATGATTACCCTCTACACTAGCACTCTATTCTGTTCTTATTCTATTTTATTTTATTTATAAAAAGATAATTATTTTATAAAAATAGTTATTTACATTTTTTATTTTTTATTTTATTTATTGGGTTTTTTTGTTGAAAAAAAAAATGCTTTTCAAGTTAATGTAGAACAGTAAGAATTAGATAACATGGAAATTCATATGTACATGTGTATTGTTAAAATGCAATAAAAAAGAGGACTTAGACATTTACTGGAAAAAAGAAAAGTATACTTGGGAAGGATTTTTCAAGGTATGGTGTGTTTTCATTTATTTTGTGTGTGTGTGTGTGTGTGTGTAGGTCTCCGAGGAGCTCCGGGATATTCACTAGAGCAGGCCCATCACCTCCCCATCGAGATGGACTCACTGATTGGTGGGTTTGACATTTTTGTTGTTAAAATACTTTCTCTCCCATTTATATCTAATATAAGTAATTATTTGCACAGTAGATTAGTTTCCATGAAAAGCATAACGCTGTGTTCCTCTATTGCTCTGTTTTGAAGAATATCCCAACTAAACCGACACAGCAATTTTGATTTACAGTATCATACAGCATGAGTTTGTGCTGCTTAATAGCAGATGTGGGGAGTGTCATCATATTTGCAATAAAGTGAACACATGCTTTAGCTAATGGTAAATGCTGAACGTGCACACTTCATACACAAAACAAACAAATTTTAGCATCTCCAAACTTGTATAGCAATAAATAGCAAAATTGCAAGCCGACTGATTACATGTGTCTCTTCCAGCTAACAACTCAGGCACGAACAAACGACAAATCACCGACCTGGTTGACCAGAGCATTCAGATCAACACTCAGTGTTTTGTTGTGACAGCTGATAACCGCTACATCCTGGTGTGTGGTTTCTGGGACAAGAGTTTCCGTGTTTACTCCTCAGACACAGGTAAGACACACCCACTAGACATTAAGGGAATTATTCACCTGCAATGTTACATTTTGTCATCATTTACTCACCTTAAATCAAAGTATCCTGAACGTAGGCCATATGACTTGTACTGTATGTTATACTGTACTTCTGAAACCACAGGTCAGGATCAGATCTGAACTCTGAATCATTTAAGTTGGTTACCCTTTCAGTCGAATCACTTCGACGTTACATATGGGAACTCGCCAGAGAGACCTATCTGCTTTGAGCTTTTACTAAAGGCCAATGAATATTGGCGTGCACTGATTGCGCTCAGGTGCACCTCATCACTGCGTGAGTATAAGAGGGCACACACACAGTACACATGCAGGTTTTTGCTTCAGAGCCGTTGCTTGGAGCTGGAGATCCCTGGGCTTTCGAGTGGTTCTACGAGAAAGGTGAAGGTGATCGTTGGAGAAGAATAAAATTTCTGACACTGAAGACAGAAGGAGGAGGCAGTCCCAGCCTGTGGCCAAGGCTGTGTTTCCCTTCAATTATATCCATATTCGTATCGATATATTGAAAATTCTTGTCCACATGCGTTAGTTCAGAAAAACTTCATGCTCTCTGCCCTCAGCAGCTTGTTTCAGCACCACTGAATGGAACTCTGTCGCCCCTCATACGGGCCGTGGGGAGGTTGAAAAGGTTACGTGCAGATTCCTCTGCTAACGAACTGGAAAAGCTAAAAATGTCTCGTCAGTTGGCAGGGGGATCTCCTCGTAACGCGGCCCTAGAGCTTGGCCTGTTCCATGGGTGTTCCCATATGTAACGTCGAAGTGATTCGAACGTCTAGGTTATGAACGTAACCCACGTTCCCTGAAGGAGGGAACGGAGACGTTACACTTTCTCCTGCCACGTCTCTAGGGTCGCGCTGACGCCGGCAACAGCTCTTCAGCGAAAACCTATTCGACTGAAAGGGTAACCCTATAAATTATATAATAGGATGCAGATCAGCTTATTTAACCTAACCTAGACGTTTTTTTTTTGTTACCCAAAAAATAGGGTGATTTAATTTTGATAAAATATTTATAAACCACATTACACTAATAAGCAATAAATATTAGTACAATATAGTTTTAGTTTGGCAACGTTAAGCACAGTTAAGACTAATTTTGAGTCAAAACACCCTACGTACAACACTACTGTTATGCACAATATAGAAGGCAGCCTATGTAGGAGGTGAGAGAGCTTACTGGTTTTTAGAGCAAAGCTGATGTCTCTAAACCCATAAATATTTAATAAATCACAGTTCTTAGCACATATAATGCAGCACGCTTAAGTCTTTGACAGAACACATTTGGCAAAAATACAAAAGCCACAAGTTCCTTTCTTCCCTTTTGTTTTTCTGCTTGGTTACTTTGTTTGTTCTGTCCCTGCTAATTTGAGAGGTGCGTGGTGTGTGTGTTTAGTTACTGGTTGACTGTGTAAGCTGGCATTTACTGTCTCTTTAGTGTGTGTATTATAGGCTATTGGTTAAATACACTCTCTGGATACTGGCATCCTCGGGTCCCCTGTCCCAATAACTACATCACACCCACCCTGCCTGCATGGAGATGGAAGCATCTGTATTCCCCAGCGATGGTGTGGGAGCCGTCCCCGCATCATGGAGCACAGTCACATTTAGAAATGCCTCTCTCTTCTCCATCGTCCCACCCACATTCACTCAGAACCGTGTGAAAAAAAGCAAAAGGTCAATGTGCAAGCCATCTTTACACGGCTGAGCGTTACGCAATCCTGTTTTACATCTCAGCACAGCTGCTCACCTGGAACATGGACAAACTGAACAAGATTCTACTGTAGTGTCACAAACACAAATACTTCTCCTTTAAATAGCAGCCATACAGAAGAAAATGTAAGCAAAACACAACCACAATTCTAAGGTATTGAGATGGTTGTCAGGGTGTTGCTTTTCGGTTGTGCTATGGGGTGCATTTACCAAAAGCGCAACAGAGTTCATTGGAATTTGCGACCATATTTGCTTTTGAAAAACACAGTTCAAGGCGGATGTTAGAGTGTTTATAAGATGTCAGGTGTTGTGGGTGGGTGCTAAGGTGTTCTAGATTGTTGTCAAGATGTTGTTACAATATGTGGTTGCAAAGGTGTCATAGGTTGCAGGTGATGCTATGGGTGGTTGTCAGGGTGTTACTATGAAGTTGCTTGGGTGTTCTGGAAGTGTTGCCGTGGTTGCTAGGGAGATTCTGTGGAGTTCAAAGGATGATGCTGATGGGTGTCAGTATGTTGCTAAGGTGTTCTGGGCATTTAAGGTGTTGTTATGGTCTTCCATGTGGTTTTAGGTGATGCAATGCAGTTGTTGTGGGTGGTTGTCAGGGTGTTGCTACGCAGTTTCTAAGGTGTTCTGGATTGTTGTTAAAGTGTTGTCAGTAGTTTTCAAGATGTTACTACAATATGTGGTTGTTAAGGTGTTGTGGGTGGTTGTCAAGATGTAACTACAATATGTAAATTGCTAAGGTATTCTGTATTATTGTTAAAGGTTTTTGGTGGTTTGTCCGGGTGTTGCTATGCAGTTTCTAAAGTGTTCTGGATTGTTGTTAAAGTGTTGTGAGTAGTTGTCAAAATGTTACTACAGTATGTGGTTGCTAAGGTGATGTGGATGGTTGTTAAGGTGTTGCTAAGGATTTTTGGGCATTTATTAAAATATAAAGGTGTGGCTATAGTATGTAGTTGCTCAGGAGTTCTGTGCAGTTGTCAAGGTGTTGCTATGGTCTTCTATGTGGTTGTCAGGTTATGCTACGCAATTACTAAGGTATTGTGGGTGGTTGTCAAGGTTTTGCTACAGTATGCAGTTGCTAAGGTGCTATGAGTGGTTGTCAGGGTGTTATTATGTGGTTGCTAAAATAATTCTAGGTGGTTGTCAGGTGTTACTAGGTTTTGTCTAAATTGTCTGAACTTTATGTTCATATTTATTTTTAAACTTTAAGTTTACATTTTTTCAGAAAGAGTGATTTATTTGACAAATTGGTTTAGGCTATTGAGAATTAGATTCGGAGAATGGAGTTCAGCAATGTGAAGAACTAATTTGTGCAAGAGCCAGTAAGAAAAAGAAACTATATCTTACACAGCTGTCAAAAATCTATCATCATTAGCTTTTTCAATATTTATTCATCTGATCAGCCTGCCTAATTTAATACTATATTTCACTGGGATCGTTTCTGCTTCAAATGTCAATTAATGATCACTTACTGCATTGAAATTAATTGTAAATGTTTAATAGCGATGTTACTCTCCTGTTTCTCAGCATGATGTGATTTACTATTTCATGGACATCCGGTGGATTTTATTGGAGTGCTGTTATTTCTGATGAGAAGAGTCACTGAAGCATGCTGATATTTGAGTCTTCTCAGTGTTTGTGTTTGATGATTTGCGTCATTTAGTGATGACTTTGGTTCCAGGCAATCAGCAGGGGATTCGGGATAACAGACCTTTAGCCCAGTGAGTCACAGCAACAGTTCCCTGCAACGCTGATCACATCAGCTCTGAGGTGCAGTCTGAGTGAGATGAATCAGCTGCCGTCGCTCTAACACATGAGAGGAGGCACTGATACAGGAGCTGTCAATCAAGCGCTAAGCAATTTGACCTCATCTCTATTTCCGTTACTGCGTAAAAAAACATAAGCAATTTTCACACGCTCACAGCTAGCTTTCTACAGTTTGATTGACAACCCAGCTAACACAAAAAGGTCACCCCAGGACATCCCCTGAATAGCCTCTGAGAACGTCCCCTGGACGTCTTCATGTAGGGTTCTTAGAAGTCATTAGGATGTTGCAAATATCTTCGCTGGACGTTCGCTGGAGGATGTAACTCTGACATTTGCGGGAGCACGTCCTGATTTTCCGAAGGACTATGTGTCCCCAGATCAATATACTTTGTTGACCATGGGACAACATTTTAATGCAAAAATATAGTCTTCACCATATCTCTACACCTAAACCAATCCTTACCCATGAGTAATGCCTAAAATCAGATTTAATGATAGACGACTGACACTACAAGCACCAAACACTAATTGCAAGCCTAAACTTCACAAAAACTGTAAACTGTTTCTTTAAATCTAATTGGTTAATCACAATATTGTCCCAGGGTCAACAAAGATTTTGACTCAGGGACATCTTGCACTTCATCAGGTTAGCGTTTGCGGGATATTCATTAAACATTATGGGGACCTTAAGGGAACGTTCACTGCAGGTCATTTTAATATCCTTTATAAACATATCAATCACATAAGACTGGTATAACTACCCAAGGAATAAACAAACAAGCAACAGTACTTAATGATACTTTTTTATTTCCTTTGTATGTAAATACTTTTAGATATCAGATGTAAAAACATTAATTTGCAATATATGTCCATATATTAATTTCTAATATTTGTTAACATATTACATTTCTGTACATGTAAATATATTATATTTATATGTAAAGATATTTTTTAACATAAACATATTCAAATAAATACATTTAGTTTACTTGTTGTTTACTTTGTTTACTATGTAAATAAATTAAATCTCCACAAATGTAAATGTTTACATTATGGACATTATAATTTGCCCCTTCATAATAATTTGAATACAAACAATATTGGGAAAACTCTCCAGACCTAAAAACAGTGACAATATAAATTGACTATTAATTAGAGTCATAAAAAGTGCATTTATCAAAACCAGTTCAGTATGAGCCAACAAAAATTATCCTTCTGTAAGCATCCAGGGTCAAAACATTATGGAAGTCTATGTAGGCATCAAACACATTGTATTTAAATATGTAATCATTAACTATGCACAATTTCTCAACTAATCACATTCTCCTCTACAGAACCTGAATCCAGCATTGTAATACATCAGCTAATCAGGCCTTTCCAAACCACTTCCAATAACGAATTGGAAATCAATCACATCACCAGTAGCTGTCAGCAAGAGTCTTAATGAGTTAAGTATTGCTTCATTGGTTAACTAAGACAAATATATTACTTTATGGATGTATAGCAAATATGATGGGAATTATGATTCACACTTGTTTGGTCAGTGTGTTTAACCTGTTGGAGTATATCAAATATGGAATGGTTTTTAGTTGCTTTGAGGGAAGAAACAAACAAACAAAAAGTTTGCATTATATCAAGTAATATCTGCATGCACCTGACTCTGAAGAGAACAAATAATATGCTATTAGAAAGCCATCATTGTGAGTGAGAAGTCTAGTGTGGAGGGTGGATCTGGAGATGAACTCCGTCCATGTAGTCACAACCTCTTCATGAACAGAAATACAATTCAAATATTAACAATGATTGTTATAAATGTAATGTGAAGCTTTTAAATTCACAGTGTTCATTTTGATCATGGTGTTGAAGTGTGCAGAAAATTTTGTCGGACTAAGATTTTGTTTTTACTGAACAGTTTTTTAGAGTGCAAATTCAATTTTAGGTTTTAAATACCTTTCAGGCTTGTGTAAGGTTTCCAAGTCAACTTGAACTAATAATTTACTACATTTATAGTTTAGAAAATCTTACTTATAATTCCCATCTTCACTGTCCATCTGGCAAATGACCACTAGACTGTTTCACTTTGAAGTGAGGCACAGTCACAGTACTTGGTTGTGTCTTATCATATTATTAATTTTCATTTCAATAATTTTTTTAAATCATCTGCATCTCTTTTTGAAACATGTTGCAGGTTGCAGTGTCCTTTGTGCTTTGTTAAACAGGGGTGCATTTCCCAAAGGCATAGTTAGCCTACTATGGTCGCAAGTTCCGTCGTTACCAGCACAGTTCAACGATTCGGTGTTTCCCGAAAGCATAGTTCAAACAAACCTCGGAGTATGGCGTATGAGGGAACCCGCGATGATTCAAAAATCGATTAAAGCAAAATGACAGTGAACAAAAATAATAAATTAGTCAATATGTGTCATGTTCAATACAGCAGCATCTTGGAGATCTCTAATCATTTTAATAGCAGAAGGTATATCTTCACGACATGCGTATGACGTCATTAACAATGGCCCTATGTTGTTGAATCACGTGGTTCAAACGACGGAGATGCGACCGAGTTCGGGAAACAGTCGTATGTAGCTAGTTTGGTTCCAAAACAATGCATCGTACTACGGTGGTTTGTCAGCGAGGTACACCGTTGTTTGGGAAACGCACCCCAGGATGGCCTTTTAAGACATACAGGACTCCAAAAATATTTACTTGATATATTTTATCTGATAAACATTTGAACATATGAGGTTTTACTAGTCAGATGGTTTATTGTGCCTTGGAGATATTCTCTACAAGAGCTCTGCTTCAACTATAGCAAAAATACAGAAAGTTAGCAACATTTATCAAAGAGCCAACAATATGTAGGATATATGTCAAATCTATATATATATATAAACTACAGCAGAAGTGAAACACATGGGAATAAGTTATTTAAGCTTTCTCAGATCCCCCGAGTTTTTAGGTTAAGTTTGCTTATTTCAATCATATTTCGATATGACACTGAACCATTTCTGTAAATAAAAATCTTATCCTGGAGGTCCAATGCACTGCTGAGTCACAGGTAGGTGGATTTTATCAGGGTTGGAGCTAAACTCTGCAATGCCTCCAGTGTAAGATTTGAAGAACCCTGCTGTAAAATATAACAATGCAATATAATAATATCTTTATAGTAATTATAATAGACTAATATATCATAGCTTTAAAATGATAAATGTGTAGAAAAATGCATGCTGCATTGCAAAAACACATTGATAAAATTATATGATAAATATAATTTCACAAATAGCCTACATACACACAGGCAACATGAGCATGATATGTAATTTTAAAATTACCTTTACACAGATTAATCTTAATCACTGACAATCTATAAAACTATATCGACTGTATTTATATGCAGTTATGTGGATGGTGACTGTCATTTCAGAAATGACATTGATTATGCAGTCTGCAAGAGCACACAAAAAAAAAAAACATTACTATTAGTTTTTATTGTTGACACTAAATAAATGTTGTGGAAAATTTTGTACACTAATGTAAAGTCTGTAATGTCTGCCGAACGTCTGTCAGCGTACGTTACAAAGCGGACCAAATATGGACCTAAGAGGACGTTCACAATGGGGAATGGAGATTGATTGAGTGAGTGACATTGAGAAACAAATTGAACTGTTTCCATCTCTGTCAGGAAGGAAAATGAAAAAATAGCGAAACAGATGTAAATCAAGTGCATGCTGGGGAATTTATGCTTGACAATTAAGGTCAACAGCAGGAAAATTTGCTGGAAAGCAGTATACCACTTTATGTTTGTGTTTATGGAAAAGTGCAAGATAAACGATCATTTTGATAAGACATGCAATGTTGAATGCAATGCACAATATTACAGTCATGGCCTAACGGATAGACGGATAGAGAGTTGAGAGTCAAGAAGGTCGCAGTGAAAAGCAGTGAAAGAGAGAAAGAAAGAAACACACAAACACAGCAATGGGACAAAATCAAGGTAAATGACAAAGACAAAGATAGAAATACTACAAACAAACTAATGAAAAAAACAATAATATCAAATAAATAAATAGGGGACAAAACCTTTAAATCACAGCATGACATAAAGGTGATGAAACAAACAATTACAAACTATTTAAATCAGGTTAAATGGCATAAAGCAAATACTACAATGTTTAAATTAATTTCCATAAAAATAGGCGTTATTTAACTTTTGTTCTTTGATTCTATGCTGAATGTGAAATGGAAACGTTTTTGTCAGGTTTTGTGAGATTCATCTGTGTGTAAGCTATGCATGTCATTAAGGCAGGCTGATTTATTCTAGCGGTGAAATTTCCAGACCTCATTAAAGCAGAAGGAGGCGGGTCAGTCTTGTGTCATCGCCCTAGCAACAATCGCCATGCTGATATTTGGTAATATTGATGCAGTAAAGGTCAGAGTTGGCTGATAATATAACAGCGACAGATCCCTCTCTGCTACAGCCTAAGAGTTAGATCATGCTTATTTCAGGACAAGCAATCACAGGTATGATGATATTTCCTCCCAGCTTATGTTTGACAGCAGGTCCCAGAAGTGACCTCATCCAGATACAGATGCACGATGACTCGGATCATCTGTTTATCAGAACTGATGTCAGGTCTGCCTCTCTGATCCTCAGCTAATAAGATGATAGCAGATATGATTTTGTTTTATTAAAGTCTGAAACCACTGGGAGTTTGGTGACTAACAAGAAACAACAAGGAATGTATCAAACAAGGAGATTCAGTTGAAAATGAACACAATCTACTCTTCACTATGGTATGAAAGCCTCAGCTTACAAATTTGACCATTTTTAACAAATCAAACAATAAATACCATTTTGTGGCTCTTTAAAGTGTTGTGATAGATTGCTGTAGCGCCTCGGTTCAAGCGGCATGTGAAGCGATCATCGTTTCTTCTTACTAGACATAGCACAGAATGAACAGAATTGCGAGATTTCAGATATCTATTATCAAAAATGTATAAACTCACAATTTTGAGTATTTATACTGTTATAATTTCGTTTATATTTATAATTTTCAATGGCAAGTTTACATCTTGCAAACTCTGACTTTTGTAATTGTGAGTTTATATCTTGCAAACTTACAAAAAGGCAAAAAGTCACAAGTATTGTTTATTTTGCAGCAGCAACAAAAACAAGGGATTTCATATCTAGTGAAAACCATGTATTTGAAATAAATTTGATTAAATGCTAAGTTGTATACTTTGGTAACTTTTGGTATTATATATTCGTAGTACCTCATTTGTACAAATTCATAAGATTTTAAGTTAACAATTCGTATTTGTATATATTTGTACAAATAACCTACACCTAACTCCGCCCCTAAACATACCCATCTCTGGGGTTTAGACAAATCGTACAAAATCGTACAAGTGAGGTCGTATGAATTTGTACGAATTAGCACAAATTGTCCGCCTTGTACGTATATACATACAAATTAGTCATGAGACTGTGTTAGATATACTGAAGTAATATGATGGAAAAGGAAATGTTGCAAGTATGCTTACGGGTACAATTTAAATATCTTGCATTTAAAGACTGATATTGATCATACAATCCTTATCAATAGTGACATTCAAAAACATTTTAGGCTTTAAATTAATAAATATGCCTACTTTAATTATAATTGTGATATTAGCCTCAAGCGACATGTTAGTAAATGTGTTTATAGATTTGAACTTTACGTAGTATGAAATAAATGCTTTTAGGCATGTGTATGTGTAAAATCATGCATCAAACATTAAGTGAATGTTTTGCAAATAACAATTTCGAGAGGATCTCTAGACGAACACGGCTGGCAGCCCATCATCTAATCATTCCCTCGTTAATTCGCACCCAATCGAAACCATTTCTCCTCGCTATAATTATCCCCTGCTTTTCTTTCTCCCACATCTCGCTTTTGTGCATCCCTCCTTCGCCTTTTTCCATCAATTCACGCTTTCCTCTGCGGGGGGGGCAGACGGAGATCTAGCCGGACGCCGGACTCTTGCCCGAGCTAGGGTTCAGAGTCCGCCGTTCTCCCAGCTCGCTCCCCGGACAGCACGCCAAATTCACTATTTTGTTTTTATTAATGAGGAAGCATGAACTCTTGAAACAGCATATGAAATTTTGAGCCAGGAAATGGTATGACTTCATGAAAAAGATGTACTCTATGTACAGATCAACCCGACACTGTCTTACACAAAAACGCATTTTCTTAGCTTTTTGTTTAAAAAGTTTGATTGATTTATTGATTGTATATTTATTTTATATTTATTATATTTTGATTTTAAATGTTATATTTACAAACAAATAAATGTAACGTTGGGAAAATTATCAACTTAAAAAAAAAAAAAAAGTCAAGGAAAGAGTTGACCCCAAACATTTGAACAGTAGTGTATGCTTTTTTAATACACCATTTTATTTGATTATTTTTTATTTGGTCTTACTTTACATGCATTTTGAGATGTTCCATCAGAGCAATGGTGACTCAAACGATGATGTTCTTTCGGTTCATCTCTGTTATGTTATGAGTAGAGGAGATTCTGACCTTCCGATGTGCCGTTGCTTTTGATTGATGGCTGTATTAAGATTGTCACTGCTGCTTTTGCTAATGGAACATCACATCGTGAGAGCCATTACTTTACCATCAGTCCCACCGGCCACCTCTCTCTTTCCTTCTATCTTTCATCCACCTATTTTCCAGCTCTTATCCATTAAGCTCCTCCTTCACCGTGTTTCCCACCACCTATCTGTGGTTTATGTTAAAATGTTTAAAGAAGCGCCCGTGCCATGCCCTATGTAGATGAAATGGAGGCAGAAGTGCATAGGATATCAGAATGTGCCGCCTGGCTAGAGAAGCTTATTCCCAGAATCTGGAGTGAATTTTTGTGAGGAAATAATTCCTCTCACAGATGGTGGGCTCATTTTCATCAGCAGTCAATAACAGCATTGTTTGGACAGCTCCGGGTGGGAGATTATTCCACATCACACAATCAGCACCTATAATCTGGGAAATCAGGCAAACCTGCCCCTTAAAGAGGTTTATCAAAGCAGACTGTGTCTAAAACAGTAACTGAAATTTCACTAATGCGTTCAGCAAATCATAAATGGACACAATCATTCAATGCTATCATTTGTGGTTTTACCACACACCCACAAGCTAAATTCTCTGATGTAATGAAAAAAAGGTAATTGCTAATATATTATATATTTTTATTATATATTATTGTATATTTTTATATCTACCAATTCTGTCAGAGAATTAAAATAAGTCATAATTAAAAAGATAAAGTTTGAGATATAAACTTGTAATTCTGTAATCAGAATCCAAAAAAAAACTCTGTAATTGTAAAAAAAATTTTAATTAAAAATGTTAATTAAAAGTGCATGATAAAAAATACCTTTTTTATCAAATAGCAGAAACAAGCTGTTTTCTCTCTCTAGCAATTGCAAGTTAATATCTTACAATTCAGACTTTTTTTCTCCCTCTCAATTCTGAGTTTATATCTTACAGGTTGGACTTTTTTCTTACAGTTTGTAAGAAAGATATATAAACTCCAAATTGTGAGCCAAAAAAAAAGATAGTGAGATAAAAAGTTCCAATTACCTTTTTATGGGTATAAAAAATACAGGGGGAAAAATGAAAAAGAATAATAGAGTATAAAAATAGTCTATATGGGAGCTCAATTATGATTATGTATTTTATGCAAAGGGTATAGAAAAAAACAACTTTTCTATATACATACGATATAATACAATGTAAATACAATAAGTTTAATTATGTAATATTACATACTGAATCATTACATAAATGTGCTGAACCTTTATGTCCAGCATCACAAATATTGTGGAATGAGTTTAAACGGTGGTTTTTAACCTTTTTTTTCTTTTCCATTTTCTTAACTCTTATTAAACTGCAAGAAGTGGGCTTTTTTAATGTAAAATAATCATATTAAATATGATGACTCAATGTCACTTGCTAAATTATAACATAATAATGAATCGTGTAACAACAACTGTTTTAATGTTTATTATTGCATACTATCACATATACATCACATACTATTAGGCCGTATACAATATATACACAATATGCATCCCACAGTGCACTCGACTTGACCTTTTATTTCTAGTGTGCATTTTCTTTCATGCAAAATTTAATTGAAAGTGTAAAATAAACATTGATTTTCATTTTGATTCCTGTGTTTGTGAACTACAATAAGCATCCTACAATTCTGCATAGTAGAATTGTTCATAACGGTATTCAGTGCGCTATTTCTTTGTGAAATACAAATTAGCATTATACAGGATATACACCACACCATAAGCAGTATGCAAGAAGTACATTACATTCCTGACAAAGCCACACACACACTTTTAACTGAGCCAATAGTTTAGCACTCCAGACACACTGCCGTTGCAGACATTGGCTCTAGTGCCCAGTGGCCAGTGTGATGAGTGTCAGCAAATGGTGAGGCTGATATTCTTAATTCAAGTGTTGCTGCAGAGCTCATAAATTAGATTCAAGTCTAAAGCCATGCAACCGAGCCAACTTCATTTGCAAAGTGCAGGTGATAAAGATACACACACGCAGACTCGCCGTCTCCTACTTTTTTCTTTCTCTCTGTCAGGCAAGCACATACACACACACTTTAACAGAATCTCAGTAATCTTATTTCTCTGACCTCTGACTAAAACTGAATGTGGAATGTTTTTACTTTCAAAAAGTCTTACATCTTACATACATTCTTACAGCCTTCCTTTTTTCCGGATATTATAGTAGCATTGTTTTGTTTGACAAATATACACTTATAAACAGTTTCCCTCAAAGTGAATGTTATGCAAATAACTTGTCTTAGCTACTGTGTATAGACCGCCATCCTTTCTGAACTATTGGTGAATTTTGATAAAGCACTAATTGTTGGGGATTTTAACATTCACGTTGATAATAAAAATGATGCGTTAGGAGTTGCATTTACTGACCTGATAAACTCTTTTGGAGTAAAGCAAAAGTTCACTGGGCCCACTCATCGTTTTAATCATATGCTAGATTTAATTATATCACATGGAATTGATCTTACTGATCTAGATATCGTACCTCAAAGCGATGATGTTTCTTACCATTTCCTTGTATCATGCATGGTAACCTTTAAAAAGGTTAGAGTAAAACAACAGTAATACCCATTTTCTCAAGAAAGAAACTCATAATCTTGAGCGCAAAAGGAGAAAAACTAACTTGGAAGTTTTTAGAATTGCATGGAAAAACAGTATGTCCAGATATAGACAGGCTTTAAAAGCT
>JAUMHI010000057.1:12998549-13012378 GCA_032359435.1 Enteromius unitaeniatus | reverse complement strand
GTATATGTACTTAACAGTGTACCTACCTAAGAAAGTTCTGGTAATATAAGGTAAGTCCATGGGGTAGGTTTAGGTTTCAGTGTTAGTACAGTACCTAGTCATTGTAATTATTATAATAAGTACATATTAAGTACACAAGGAACAAAAATTGTAAAAATAAAGTGCTACCGACAATATTCTCTCTAACATTCTCTCTAATAATACTCAAACACCCACCAGAAGATTCTCAGGTTTGATGTCACGGTGAACAATGTTAAGGCTGTGCAGATATTTGATAGCACTGGCCAGGTTATACAGCATCCCGCTGGCATCCCGCTCTGTGTATTTGTTGGAGGAAGTGATGGCATCAAAGAGGTCACCACCCTGTTCATGCACACACAATTTCACCACATACTCAATATATCTGAGCAGTCCAGTTTAATGCAATTCAAAAAACATTGCTGAAAACCAGTTGGTTTCTTATTATGTTTTTTATAGTATCAACACTATGAAGTTTGTAAGATTTGTTACAATTTTTATTCAATTATTATGCTCACCAAGGCTGAATTTACTTAAACATACAGTGAAGACAGTACAATTATGAAATAATATTAGATTTCATACATATAATAATAGCCCTGATCTTTTTAATATGCTTATTTCCTGCTGAAGAAACATTTATGATAAATAATAGGTAATGCTTTTGTGGAAAACATGATCAATCTTTTCCCAGGATTGTTTGATAAATAGAAAATTACATTTTCAAAGTTTGAGATTTAAGCACAACAGAAACCTTTTGTAACATTACAGAAACACGTTTTTCACTTTTGATCAATTTAACGAATCCTTGCTGAATAAAATAACAAAATAATAAATAAATATAATAAAATGTAAAGAAAATATTGAGCTGATTGTTAGATGTTTCACCTTGACCAGCTCCATGACCAGGTAGAGTTCACTGTATGTGTCCATCTCTTCAATTAGCAGAACAATATTAGGATGCTTCACTCTCCGAAGAATGGACACCTCATTCTGGATCATGTGTTCCTGGGAGCCACAGATGTAAAACGTATCAATATTTTGTGAGATATCAAAATAGTGCATTTTTAGAAATCCTCTTACCTTCCCTCTGCATTTGCTCTTGTTAATGATCTTCAGAGCATATTCTCGGCCTGTGGATCTCTCCACACACTCTCGGACAACAGCAAAGTTCCCGTCGCCAATCATTCGTCCCACCTTGTACCTCTCGGCTATGGAAGCAGGAACCTGAGAACAATCCTCCATCAGCTCAGCTAGAAGAAAAGATTTGGGATGTAACATTCAGATGAAGATGATAAAACAATGCTAAACTTTCTTCAGAGTTCCCCAGGGTTCCTAACCTTCACTGCCCGGCCCATCGCCCTCGTCCATGGAGCTGCACACCTTGGTGGAGGCCAGAGAGAGGGAGGAGCCACTGTGCTGAGAGCCCTGTCAGGTAAATTGAAGAGCCATTTTACCATAAGCATTAATATGAAAATGTCCTGTTGCTGATGGGGTGCAATTGTAGTAATATAATTGTAGCTCTGATGGGTCATATTTCAGAGATTTTGACAAACTACCTATACGGGTGTATTGGTTGGAGGACAGATTGTTTGGTTCCCATTGATTTTTATTGTATTTTCTTTCTATACAATGGAAGTCAAACGAAAACTTATGTTTTTCACTTCTAAAAATCTTCTTTTGTATTCCACCGAAGAAAGAAAGTTTGAGGGTAAATAAATGATGACAGAATTTCATTTTGGGATGGCCAACCACTTGAAACTGAGCAGAGGTATTGCAGAGGGAATGTTTCTATGGAAACAGCTTGGGTGTGCTAAGAATATTCACGTCTGGAGCAGGCCAGACGAGGTGAAATTCAGCTATGTTTAATCCACTGACACCAAGACATATTTATTTTAACACACCATCGACCAAGAATGAATACATTTTCAGTCAGACTATAGCTGCACATAATATGAATTCGAAAAGCTGTTCATATGAAACAATGTTTCATGTTTGTCTTCAGGCACTACATATGCATTTCAGAGAATTAGCTGTAATATATTAGCCTGGGCCTGCCCATACTTCCTGTGACGCTACATTCTATTTTGCGAGCAAAGTTAGTTTTGCAAAGCTGCCGTTTTAGAGCATTTCGGTACGCGCGTTAAACCCCACCTCTTCTTGCCGATTGGTTGGCCGAAGTTTGTTTTTGTTTGGTGTCCATCCTGCACCCATAGTGTTTTGCAAGATCGCATAGAGCACCTTTAAGCCCGCCGGTAAGGTAGCTTGGCCAGACTAAGCTCCTATGAGCTTTAAAGTCACGGAAGCCAGGCTAGTAATATATATATATATATATATTTCGTTTTCAGCAGGTAACTATATTTAAAGTTATCATCTCATCTTTGTCATGTGAAGAGAGAGACTGTTCGAAATCTTGGTATGATTTGGTAATATTTGATCAAATACAGCATAATTTGACTAATTTGAGCTACAGAATGCAATCAAATACATTTTATTTAATGCAAAGCTGAACAACAGGGTAATGTTGATAAATCTTATGAATTAGGTCCATACAGCCAGGTCAAGAAGCTTGTCTGTTGTTGCTAGGATACATTTTGGAGGAACGTGGAATTATTTAAAACAGATGCGTTTAACTGCAGTTCAGTGTGATTCAGCACTATATTGGCAAACTAAAGCACCTGAAATACAATTAGGGTCAATCAGAAAAATAAAAAGAATTTGTCAATTTTGCTTGATGGAGTGAAAGATATGTCAAATGTAGATAAACTGCTTCCACTGTTTTGTTGCATTACAGTAAATGCAGGTGTTGTGAAAGGTCTCTGGAGTGACAGGTCTCACCCTTCGTCTCCTCAGGCTGGCTGGACTGGTGGGAGATGGACTGGGAGATTTGCCTGACCGTGGGGTCGACAGCTGACTACCTGCTGTTCCATTAGCTGAATACAGAAGAACAGAATTCATATTCAGATAATGTTTGAATGTGAATCAAGGCAGGTTGATAAATCTTATACATTTGATCACAAATGACTTATTTCCCCCAAAAAATCAATTTGCAGAAAGAAAATGAAAGTCATTTTTAGTATCAAGAATTTAAAAAAGAAAAATACATATATATTATACTGCAAATACTTAAAGAAAATAAAGATTTGAATGATAATTACTAAGTTGAAATTACTTCATTGTCATGAAGATAATGCAAAAATGAATTAAAATATTATTTTTAATATTATAACTGAAACTTACACACACATACATACACACCATATATATATATGCAAAAACATATGCAAAAACAGATAAAAAAATCATGTTTTTTATTGTGTTAGTCAGCTATTTAGCTTTTAGTTATTTTTACCTAATCAAAAAATAATAGAAGTTTGTAAAAAATCTGTTTCTCTTCATATATATTCTGCCCTGGAAATGATTTACCTAAAAGTTAAAATATATACTTTTATAATTAATAATAATAACAAATTAATAATTAAATTTATTAATTATATTATATAATATAATAATACATTATATTATTATACACAAACTGTCAATATTGCGATATATATACACATTATTATATCAAACATTGATCTCTATGACACTTTCACTACAAATAGTTCCTTCGATATTAGATGCATTCACATATGCTTAGAAATATGATGAAAACAAGAATCGGTCAAGAAAAATCAGCAAAGCATAAATATTAACCCTTCATTCAGATACAATACCAAACCAAAAAAACTAATTAAATTCTTCTACACTGCCTCAAGCAAGAAAAACAAATAAAATTCAAAACATCTCACCTTTACGAACTTGCTGAACAAACCCATTTGTCCTACCTGCTAAAGTGTGCAGCAGGCTGCCAGAGCAAACTGCCATTCCTACTGCGCTCATAGTGACTGTTAGGCAGCCAGAGTATGAATGAGAGTGGGAGAGGAGGAGAGGATGTATGTCTGCTGGCTGATCATAGGCAGCCTTCTGCGCACACCTTACGTCATAAACAGCCACAGAGGGAGGAGTTTAGCTCATAAACATGTCATATTGTAGTTGCAGCGCTGTCTGTGTGGGTGACTATAAAGATCTCCAAAAACATCTAACGGCAAAACACTGTGAAGGAGCTTCTGAGTGCCGTAAGTGCAGCTGAGCGGATGACGTGTTGTTTAGAGTGGATTTCTGAAGCCTCTGAAGCACTTGTGTGAATACAAATAAAGCTGTTTGAAGATCTGATTGCACCGTGATTCAGAGATATGCCCACTAATATGAGCTCCTCAAAGCACATTAAGTAATATATACAGTGGGTACAGAAAGAATTCAGACCCCATTAAATTTTTCACTCTTTGTTATATTGTAGTCATTTCCTAAAAAAATTTAAGTTCATTTTATTTTCTCATTAATGTACACACAGCATTAATGTTCCCATTTTGACAGAACAATGCAAAATTGTGGACATTTTTGCATATTTATTAAAAAAGAAAAACTGAAATATCACAAGTATGTGATGAGATGCAGTTGGAAGATGGGAGAAAGTTGTAGAAAGTCAACTGTCACTGCAGCCCTCCACCAGTGGGGGCTTTATGACAGAGTGGCCCGACAGAAGCGGCCTCTCCTCAGTACAAGACACATGAAAGCCTGCATGGACTTTGCTAAAAAACACCTGAAGCACTCCAAGATGGTGAGAAATACCATCCAACCTGACCGAACTGAAGAGGATCTGCAAGGAGGAATGGTAGAGGATCCCCAAATCCAGGTGTGAAAAACTGCATCTTTCCCAAAAAGACGTAGCTCTAGCTCTTGACGTACATCAAAAGGATGCTTTTACTAAATACTGAGCAAAGGGTCTGAATACTTAGGACCATGTGATATTTCAGTTTTTCTTTATTAATAAATCTGCAAAAATGTCAACAATTCTGTGTTTTTCTGTCAATACGGGGAGTGCTGTGTGTACACTAATGAGAGGAAAAAAAGAACTTAAATGATTTTAGCAAATGGCTGCAATATAACAGAGTAAAACATTTGAGGGGGTCTGAATACTTTCTGTACCCACTGTAAAATCCAAATCCATCTCAATGTCAGATATCAATGTTGCTCTGTGTTTGTGTGTCACTGTGATCTGAATATTGTGTTCCCCTGGCCATCTGTGTATACTATCACAGCCTGACATAATTCAGAGTGAAATTGCATCATTGTCTTATTTTGGGGATGGAAAACAGATTTGAAATACTATCAGATCATCCGTCATTCATGTGTCTGATCCCCCAACTACAAAGTTGGAGAAAACATTAGTCAGAGCTTGTAGTGACAGGGAACAGCAGTGGGAGCTTCACTTGCAAACTGGATCTCACTTCTTATATTTACCGATTTCTTAGTTTCTGAGGGATGGATGTTGATGATTGGAATTTTAATGAGGAATTTTTTAACGCTACAGAAAAACTTTGTTGATTAGTTAAACAGTAAGTTGCCTTAATCTACATAGTGAAAAACTGTAATTGATGCCATGGTTCATGTAATTTTAACAAATGCCAACTGTTGTTACAACATGGCCTCACAACCAAAAATCTGAAAAATTTGTCAACCGGTAGATATGGATATGATGTAATTGTATATAATGATATAGATAAATGTTTCACTTAAAAATAAATAAAACAGGTGGTAATTTAAGAATGGTTTTAAATAAGCCACAATAAAAGCATGTTAAGTAGTATATAAATAAAAAATACATTGACAGCCTTAATCAAACTACTAAATAAGTGGCTAGTGGTTCTGGTGGTTTGATTACATATACTGTATAATTAATTCATACTGCATTCTCCACATAAATAGTAAAAGTTGTCAACTGATCTTGCAGACAGGTAGAGTAAATTACACAAAGTCCAATCCACACAAGCACCCAATGTACTGTCTGCCATGTGTCTGGACACAAAAACAGACTCAGGTCAGACGCTGACCTCAGAGTAGCTTAAAAAATAAAGCTAAATCTTAAACTGCATCACATGTTACGTGAAATACAATATATAAATAATATATTGTATTAACATATATTTACAAATATAAATAATTGTTTCATTCCATTCATTTGATTAAAATATTGCACTGACCTGAAACCAAAAGGAAAATCAGCTTATATCAAACTTCTCTGATGTTCACAGTGTGGGAGTCACTATCCAGCAAATTAAGTAATATCCATATTTCATAACTTTTGCTCAGTCCACTATTATCCCTGAATCTAATATTTGGGGAAAAAAATCTGAACAAGCACTAGCAATATAATACCAGCCAAAGCATTTCTAACTGAAATATCTGTTAAAGATGTCTTATAAAACAGATGTAAAGATGTAACATTTTATTTTAGCTAGTTGCCAAGGCAACCTTTTTCAATTTCATTTAAACTAAACAAAAACAAAATAGATAAAAAACTAAAATTATCTTTATCTAAAATATAAATGAAAAAACAAACATTATCATAAAATAACCTAAAATAACACTAGTGCTGTTTAAAAGAGCTTTTAGATAAATGAAAAACAATTATACTAGATTTGTTTGTCCAGACTGCATGGCAGATCTCTGCCCCGGGAGACATTTGGAAGCGTTATATTTGTAATCAGGAAACCTCTTTGTATATATCATTCACACGTTCACCGATCTGGTAGCCGAACAAGTCTGTTCTACCAAAACAACAATTTACAATATCCTTGGTAAACAATTTGTCCCAATCACCCAGTTTATGCCCACCCGGGGCGTATCCACACTTTGTTAACCATTTGAGGTTGATACCCAGTACCGGCTCATTACAAAACAGCACACGCAGCGAGACAGTTCTAAGGACTGATTTTGTACCTGGCCGGAATACAAAATTTGAAGAACAGGTCCAAGCTGAAACCCAATAGTTGCTCTGTTTTTGTTGTTGTTTTTGACATGTCTCTCTACAGCTTACTGAGTGGTGAAAGCCTGACCGGATGAAAGCCTGGTGTTTGCCTGGAACATCAACATCAGGAAGTGATGATTCATGATCTATTCCAGGAAATATAATGAAACCTAGATCAATCAGATGTTAGGGATAATATTTTGTGCTGTTTTTGTTCCGTTAGAAATACTGTACCTACAAACAATCCAGTTTGAGAGGACTCTGTTTAAACAGAAAACACTCACTAGTGGACAAATGGCCACAACATCAAAATAAGCCAAGAACTGCATGTACAGTTCGTCACAAAAACACTGCTGTCAGAACAACGCATGTGTAGAGTAACACTGCAAAACTGTGCCAGTGTGTCATAAACAACGAAGCATCCAAAACCTTGCTGAAAAAAGCAGTTTAAGGTGGTCTAACCAGGGACCACCAGTATGATAAAGCATTTAGGTTTCAAAATTGCAATTTCAGGTAGCCAACTGAATGATAAACTACTTCTGCTATTATAAGAATAGAATAGAATAGAATAGAATAGAACGTCTAGGTTACGAATATAACCCACGTTCCCTGAAGGAGGGAACGGAGATGTTACATATGGGATCTCGCTTGAGAGACCAATCGTCTTCGAATCCTTTGGAAAAGGCCAATGAATATTGCCGTGCAATAATTACAGCCAGGTGCGCCTTATCACAGCGTGAGTATAAGAGGGCACAGCTGGATTGCACATGCAGGTTTTCGCTGAGGAGCCGAGTCGACGTCAGCGCGACCCAGGGTCGTGGCAGAAAGACTGAAAGTTGAAATCACTTCGACGTTACATATGGGAACACCCATGGAACAGGCCACAACCCTGAGGCCGCGTTTCGCAGAGACACCGGTGCTGACAGGCAGGCAAGCGTGTCAGCAGGAGAGTCTGCACGTAACCTTCCCAACGCCCTGAGGGCCAAGTTATCTTTAGATAGATAAGTAGGATGGTATCCACCACCCGATGGGCCAGCCTTTGTTTGGAGACAGTATTCCCTTTCTGCTGAACTCCAAAGCACAAGCGGTCTAATATGGAGCAGCCCCAGAGGCGTTACCGCAGCTGCCATATGCCCAAGGAACCTCTGAAATTTCTTGAGAGGAATCGCTGTTTTGTGCCTGAATTACCTCAGACATGTCAGCATGGCCTGCGCGCGCTCCCCTGTGAGTCGGGCAGTCATTTCGACCGAGTCCAGCTCCATGCTGAGATAAGAGATCCTCTACACTGGACAGAGTTTGCTCTTCTCTTGGTTGACCTGAAGGCCCAGATGGCTGAGGTGCCGTAGCACTATGTCCCTGTGCTGACACAACAACTCCTGCGAGTGAGCTATTATAAGCCAGCCAGTAGGACTGCAACCTCCACACGGAGGACAGCAGCATCTGCCTCGAAGTGAACACAAGTTTACAGGATGCCTCTGAACCTGGGCAGGCGCCTGGTGAACTGAATTGCATAGCCGAGGTGTTTCTAGCTCCCCAACCACTGCGAGGGGTTGGGGAGCTATAACCAGGCCTCCAACCGTGTCGCTAGGGGTATAAAGGGTACAGTAACAGCTGTGCCCGCAGTGGGGAACCTGGGAGGGGACCGGCCCCAGAAGGATGAACATCCTAGGGGCGAGTCCGGCTGCTCCGAACAGCCCTTACCTTCTCCACTGGTTCCCGCACTGGCGATCCAGGGCTCCTGGTCCGCATCTGAGGAGGAAACAGAGTGGTTAAATGGGGACCTTGGGGCACTGGGCCCAGAGGCATGGAAGATTGCTCCTTTTCATTCGTAGAAGATATAGCTCCCGGCCCTCCACCGGGGGTGGGGGCACAGATGTTACTGTCCCCCGAGGAGGACGGAGCAGAATGTCTGGGTGCCGCGGGGGGATGCCCTTGGCGACGAGCAGACTGAGGCGGGGAGCTAGGGGGGGCTTGGCATACTCCCTGCGCGGTAGGACGTGACCTACTGCCTCTGTCTGCTGCTGGACTGCCGAGAATTCCTGGGAAAATTCCTTGACAGTGTTGCCGAAGAGGCCAACCTGCGAGACAGGCGTGTCAAGAAAGCGGGATTTGTCAACGTCGGCCATCTCAGTGAGTTTGAGCCAAAGGCCATCGCATGCAAGGAGGTAGCAGCCTGCCCAGCGGCGTGGTAAGCCCGGCCCGCAAGAGCGGACAAGGTCTTACGCGCCTCGGACGGGGGTCGTGGCGGTCCATGCCAGGCGGCAGCGCCATGTGGGTAGAGATGCACCAACACAGCGCGCTCGACCTGGGGGATCGACACGTACCCCCTGGCTGCACCTAGAATAGAATAGAATAGAATAGAATAGAATAGAATAGAATAGAATAGAACAATTGAAAATAAATGGATTGCAATATAGAACAGAACAGAACAGAACAGAATAGAATAGAATAGAATAGAATAGAATAGAAAATGGTTTGGCTGTTAGTGGTTTTAGAGTCCGCTTGAAGGCATAAAATGAAACCATTCAGTACAGGGTGAGCTAAAATGGTTCAGTAATCTAATTATCCATTATTCATAATCTAATCCATCCATCTAATCATCCACTGATGTAAAAGTTGTGAAAAGTTCCAGCTAAGCAGATGATTAGACTACATCAACACCAAACAGAGGTATTACAGTGACTGAATACTGCAACATTCCATTAAATGAATCTGTTAATTACCACAGGAGCTCATTAGAAATGGAGAGATTGAGAATGCATGACAGGTGTCAGCTAAATTAGTAATTTGGGACATTACTACTCCAACACATCTTCTGAGACTCAAAGAGATATGAAAATAATTAAGGCTACAAACACTCCATAATCATCCATGATTAAACATTTCGAATTGGAATTCTGTGACTGCATTGAATCAAATAACAAGTACCCAGTTTAGATTTCATGAGTCACTCCTGCATGCATGAGTGTCAGCTTACTAAACCCAACCTACAGTTTACAGCTACAGGAATGCTTTTATGAGCATGACTGGATTAAACATCAGTCTGCTGTAAAGACCCTTACCTGAGCTGCTGGAACCAGGGGACTTGCTCCTTCTTGATGGCCCACCGCTGCGGGGAGAACAACGGCCCTGCATGGAAGAAATACGGCCATAGGACTGCGACTTCACCACCCTGCATTCTGAGAAAGCAGCAAAAGACAAACAAATCTGAATTCAGTCTTTTACTTCAGAGGCCTCAGCAAATCTTTCTCCCAGCCAACTCTACACTATAAGCCTCCTGTGTCTGTAAAACACACTGAAGAACTCATATGTGTGAGCGACCTAATGTCACTGCCGATCAATCTACCGCAACCTCAGTCTGACCCAAACATGTCAGCCTGACATACTGGAGGTCTGATCAGAACAGATCTGACAGGCTGGTTTGCTCTCGGACGACATGCACACAGTAAGTATGTCTATCAATATGATTTTAAAATAGCTTATAGTCTGCATGATGCATGATTCTGCATAGGAAATGTCAACAGCAATTAGTTTAGTTTAATAAAAGTGGATAGTAATCAACTAAATTAAATAATGGTAGTGCTTAATTATTAACTTTTCAGACCCCCTTGGTGACATATTTCCCTAAAAGCAACTAGCGACAAATCTAGCGTCTTCTTGGACAAACCTCAGCGAGTCTCTGGTAGTGCCGTGCGAGCACGAGTTCTTGTTTTCACGGAGCGCAAACACCTCTCTCTGCATCTGTTCAGCGAGAGGCTGAGAGGAGCAGGGCTTTCCGTTAAAATGGATATTATGTTTCTTCTAAGTCTATTTTACATGCAAATATAGCCAAAATCACAGCATACCCATTGTCTATATCTTATGTGTACTTGGTTTCATTATTATGAATTATAAATATAATTATAGATATATTATAACGATTATATATATAAACGATTATAAATAAGGATTTAGTTCAGTAGGCCTTATAATGGCGTGCATTTCAGTCACTATTCCATATTCATTCCATTTTTCTGACAACAGAAACCATTAAATCATATCAGTGAAAACAGTTATATTGAGAATTAGGGTGCATTAAATAACATTATGTGACCACAGAGAAGCAAGATAATATGACACACTGAAATAATGAATATGCAAATGGACATATGACGTCATCTAGTAATCTAAAACAGGTTTTAAATCGTATGTGTGGAAGGTTTAATAATTTTTTGATTTTTAAAATTGAAAAATTTAAGTTCCTGTTTCAAAGTTTACAGATAGATGGCTAATGTGTGTGCCATTGATATGTTCAGTGTTCATGTAAACTATTTAATAAACACTTCTGCCACTTTTTTTGAGTCTCTTAATTAGTTTTGTTTTTTTATGTAAATGAATTCAATAAATACCGTACCGTGCCATTCATACCGAGGTATTACCGTACCGTGAAATTTTGATACAGTTACATCCCTACAAACTAATATAATTTGATTTAAACTGAATTTAAACATGTAATTGATGTCCGTGGCACAGCTGTTGTTGGTTCTAGGAGAACAATCAAACTTTAAAAAGGGATGGATACATTATCCGTTAACTTACCACTCTCATCCAACAGGAAGTCATCCTGGTAGCGGAACTTCTCTGGGCCACAGGCAATAAATATATCATCTTCGCCAAAGAAGTCCTGAAGGCATGTCACCTACAGAAACAGTAGAAACAGACTTATCATTCATCTGAACATCGGTACAATCGAAATCACATTTCTGTTCAAAAATGAGAAGGTGGTTTAATTTTAAATGTTTTCAAAGTCTCTTAGAATAACCAAGGCTACATTTATTACAAAAATAGTATAAATGCAGGAATTAGGAGTTGAATGATGATCGATGCCGGTATTGTGCATTTGTCATTTTTAAAACCAGTTTACCGATAAAATAATTCAAAGAAGGGTTTTGACAGTTGCTCTTAATTTTGACATGCATTTTAATTTTTTAAATATCGGTTATCAGTTTACTTGAGCAGTGATAATCAGTAACAGCATTGGCCCTGTGAAATACATAACAAAAACCATTTTAATATATCAATTTGCTGCTAAAGAAATGTGTCTTATTATTATCAATGTTAAAAAGCTTGTTCATTTTATTTTTCAGATTTCCTTCATTAATTTGTAAAAAAGAAAATGCAGCATTTATTTAACATAATATAATAAAGCTTTTGTGACACTATAAATGTCTTACATTACGATCAATTTAATGTGTGCTTGTTGTATCAATGTCCTAATATGAATAAATTAAGTTTTACCAATTTCCAATAGAATTAACAAAAATATCATGCAGCAGATGCATTTCAAATATAAATACAAACTTTATAGCCTAAGTTGTAAAGATAGTAGGCTAAATAAATTATCCTGAAATAAGCCGAATAAAATAAGTCAATAATTCAAAGTCAATTCAATCAGTGTCTCAAACCGTGTTTAACATCCTCATTTTAAAGGTCAGTGATCAGTGATTCATACAGCTGCATGAATGAGAAGGCAGTTTAGCATCTCCCCTTAATGTATCATTTACACATATCAATGGGAACATGTTGTTGTGGCAACAGTGACGTCATCACCAAGATCAGAGTAAGATGATTCAGTCAGGTTGCAAAAAAAATGAATGATCCAATATTCAGCGATATTACAGCAGTATAAATGGTATCACTGATGAGAGCAGCAAAAGTCGGGTAATAAGTCTGCTTCTGTATGTGTGATCTTTCACGTGCAATACAGCAGAGGGCTAGTTAATATTTTAAAGGCTATACATCTGTTTTTATTTTTTGTGGAATAAAACTAGGGAAATATAATGCAGTGGTAAAAACTATACTTCAAATCAAACCCAAATTAATTCTTAGTCAAAAAATATCATTCCACGTTAAATTAAAGCTATTTTGACAATAAAGGATAGAAAAAGATAGAGCACAAATCTAAAGAAATTCATTATGTATGAATGGTTAATAGTTATATACGCCATAACTTCAGTGGTAAATATCAAAGTTAAGCCAGAGACAGTCTTCATGGTAAGCTAAATTTTCTGATATTTTGCTCGTTTTTAAATAATTTACTGCTCCACTAGAGCATTAGAATACTGTATATGTGTATTTTTGAATGGTCATCAAGTTGAGAAAGAAAGTTTTAGAACCAGATGGTGTAGAACAGCCCACTGCGGAATACTGACTGTCTGTGCAGTAAAGCGTTAAAAGCAAGGAAATAAACTCTGCAGTCATTTTAAAACAGTGGTAATATTCATAGTCTTTTATGGCAAGCTGAGATTCTGCAATATCTGATAACAAGTATTTTTTGTCATGTTGTGCACGAAATTTCATCTTGTGCCACAGCCCCCCCCTATAGGAAAGCATGCAAACTTACAAGATCTAAAATAAACAGAGATAGAAATAATACGTACTAACGTATTAAAATAAACAAATATTATAATAATTCTTGTTTAATGCTTTTTGCAAGCCAAAAACCGACTGTGTGGGGAGATGCACATGTTTACAGACATGATTATAAACGTTCCGTTTGCTTTCTTTAAATCATGTATGCGTTTACATCTTTTTCCATTGGTTGAAAATCACATGGCGCAGAAAACTAAATATTAAATTTAAACAGGCCATTTTGATCATTTCTCACCATCATCGCCACAAGAGGGCGCAAGCACTTCATTTTTAAAGACTACATATCTAACGAGTAGTATGAAGCTGCAGACCCGGAGACCCAAATGCACTCTCAGACATGCACGCTCAGATGCTCAGAGATGCACCTGTTGTTTTTTAAGACAGCGCCACCTGCTGTTTGGAAGATCTAACCTGATTAGTTCATATCACGTTCGCCGTGATTTTGCCAAGTAGGACATGATCCTAGATCAACATTACTGTCCAAAAATATAAACTTATCCCAATCCTTACCCTTAAACCTACCCCTAACCAAAATGTATGCCTAAAA
>JAUMHI010000057.1:12974195-12985655 GCA_032359435.1 Enteromius unitaeniatus | reverse complement strand
ACTTTTCTTTACAATAGTTCGCCTCAAAGAAGGACTGCTTGATTCTAGTTTTCCTCCTTTGTTACTTAGAAAATAAAGATAAATCACCACATTTAAAATATCTGTACAAGTTTAGGTCAAAACCCACAGATCACTTCTTGACTGCATATTTAAATATGGGTAAAAAAAAAAAGTGCACTGACACATAGGCCTGCATTTAGTACCAGCCATAATACAGTAGTTTCTTAATTTTCTTCCAGTGAGTTTAATACAAAGTACGACACTAGATGGCAATATACACAAACTTATTGTGTGGGAAAAAAGTTGAATAAGACTATTATTCAAGACCATTATTCAGTTCGACTTTCACAGGAAGGCCAACTAAGTATTTCTACAGAAAATAATGCTTTGCTTATCTATTATGCAATAAATGAAAGTTTAAGGCTGCTAATTCATGGCACTTTGAACGACCTCTTTTTACCCCATCTTTAGTGCCTTGGCAAGGTTTAATGAATGCATTAGCCTAACTCAAAGCAATGGAATACAACAATGTGTAAAATACATTACATAAAGTACACACTCAACAATATGTCTTTAATGTTTTATTTTTTGTAAGTCATATAACCATAGGCTATTACATTATCTGTCACTGAGCAAACCTACTGACTTGTGGTTAAATTTAATGCTTACTTATGCTGCCCATACATTCAAATGAGACATATATTGCATCAAAACAGACACAAAGAATTAACGTTAACAGTAAAATGTTAAAGAAAGTTCAACATGGTCAGTAGTCAAATCTAAACAAGTGCAGACATGGTCTCTGCATAGAGGATAGTTTTATCTGTGTCAATATATACAGTGGGAGGACTTCAAATATATGGCATTTTACAGTTCAATTGAGTTCATATTAAATATAAGCTTTGTTCACTTGAAATATTCTTATATTATAACATTAATATTACAAAACACATTTTTTAAACTTTAAATTCTTCTGATTTTTCTGCCTTCAAAATAAACAGATTTTTTTTTTATATCTGACCTCCATATCATATTCCAACTGCAAGTGCAATCCTATTTTTATTGCACTTATACACAAGAAAACCTAGAACCCGTCATCTGCAAGAAATTTCATTGTCTATTCCTAGCAGGGGTTAAAGTGCTTTTTAAAACATTAAAAAAAATCTTGAAGGACCAGTAGCAAACAGGTCTGTATATAAAACAGCTATCATAAAGCACTCTTAGAATATATTTATATTAAAGCTTTAGATGTATATGTATTTGTAAATACAAGAAGATATTTGTTAAGGCTCTATGGGAAAGTCCACCTTTGGCTTGTACTTTGTTTTAATGGTCCATTCAAAAGACACAAGCCATGCAAAACTATTGAACACCTAATATGAGTAAAATCATTGGTGATATGTTTATTTGAGTAAATTGCTGGTGACGTGTAAGGCAATACTGTCAGTTAGCTTGTTAAAGGAAATAGTAAACATGACAGCACGATTAACTGTAGGAAAGTCTTTGGAATTCAGTGAATTCAAGAATCCACCCACTTCTTCAGTCATTTGGTCTGCTCTTAAAAATGGACACCTGAAATGAGAGGTCTGAATCTAAACCCTACTTTTGGTCCTTATGTTTCTCAACTTGACTGCTCGGCTCTTGGACTTTATAGTCTGCAAGGATGGCATGGGCTGTCTCCTTGCCAGTCTTCTTGACCATTGCCTTGATCCCCAGGTTGTCGATATTGAACGCAGTGACGCCCACATTGATGGCCGAGTTGACAGCATGATCTGTGGCCTGACCCGCTTCGGCCCCGTACCTTGATTATAAATAACCCAGATTGAGTAAAAGGGGACGGGGTGATGAAAGAGGCAATTCAATAAGCTTTAGGAGATGGAAGATATTCAAAGCAGAGCAAAGCAGTTACGCATACATGCATGGATTCAGTCGTTTCTATTGATTGATTTAAACTACAAAATTAGTCCTAAAGATCCCATAAAATAACATTTACATTGAATTGAAATACCTCATATTTTTTGTCAGAAAGGATAGGAAGGTGCAAATTGTTAGGAATAAAAAAAATAAAAAAAAACCATTATTATGCTATTATGAGCTACATGTCTGTAATTATAATTACTGTTATTTCCCCCTTTTAATATTGGATAATTTTCAAAAGGATGTAAGCTTTAAATCTTGAACCTTCATTATAATGAACTGTTCAGACGTACAGTATAAAGATAATTTGCACTTTCATTCAGAAGCATGAGGTCAGTAACAAAAGCTGCATTTAGAACATTTGTTTTATAGTTAATTTAAATATTTGTTAAAAAGTTGTGCCAATTTTTTATTGAAACCATGATACCCCCCCCCCAGCATTCTTGAATGAATAGAATGTTCAAAAGAACAGCTTTTATTTGCAACAGAAATCTTTATAAATGTCTTTACTGTCACTTTGATCAGTTTAATGCATCCTTTCTGAATAACACTGACCCCAAACTTTTAAACGGAAGCATTGCATTGATGATAATTATATTTGCCGCCATCAGATAAAACCTTCCATTGATGCAACAGTATAATTAAACTCTGGCTTAAAAAGTTCAAAAGTTAAGAAAAATAAAGCAATAAAGCCAATGAGATGAGTTACTTTTGGCTGTTAGGAACACATATTCATTCCATTTCTGAGCTGTGGAGCTGTATCCAGCAACACAGGATGCTAACGGAGGTGATTTAATCTTTATGTCCGATAAATCATTAGCATTGCGTGCAAGTGCTGCCTGATTCAGACTCGTACATAAGCTTTAGCCATGCTCGTGACCGTTAATTAAGGCCTTTTTAAAGGGTGCAGGGAAAATGTTTCTACTTGTTTTCATTTGGGGTGTCTGAAACGTTCTCCAGACCCCTAAATCTGCAAACAAATAGACGGGAAAGAAACTAGCGTGAGTGCAGTTTATCTTTCTGATCAAAGTTACTGGTGAGAAACTGCAAATCCAGTTAAAACACTTTTATAATCAACTTTAAAGCAGGTGGAACGAGACCCTTGTGGAGTTACTTACTTATGTTTTACCGTGGTAACCGTTTCTGTAGCAACACTCTTTGCGATGTTCTTTGCTGCAGCCTCCAACCCCGTCCACATTGTTGCAAATCCTGACAAGAGTAGAGTATTATTTCATATTATATTCAAAAATCACAGTTAAGACAATTGTAAAAGTGCTAAATAGTTCTTTTGAACTTTCTATTCATTTTTAAATATTGGTAAGAATTCAAATGTATTATTTATCATTTTTGAGCATCAAATCAGCTTATTAGAATTAATTCTGAAGGATTATGTAAAATCAAAGATTGGAGTAACAGCCACTTATACATTTAGACAATAATATGATTGCTTTTTTGCTCCATTGTAAATTTTGTATGTGTAAAAACTTCAAAATCACATTAACCATCTGATCAATAACACCTAAAAGGTAATAATGTAATTGTAGTCAATATGACTAAAATAGGCAAGAAAAGCCTGTTTACTAACCTTGAACTCCACTTGCTGCAACCACCATGGCACCATCAATGTTGGAGCGTCCATCTTTGTCTTTCTTCAGAGACTCTGGGATAAGCTTCCCTCCGTGTTTCTTCACATGGGGTGCCAATTCTCTGCCAACATGTCCAGCTACTGTGCACAGTCCATCCACTGAAACCATACACAACACGTTTTTTGGGCTCAAATCATACACAGTAAATGAAGTGCGTCCCATCTTTGATGAATATTATCCACAAAATTAGGAATTTACAAAGACGCTTCCTTACCAAGGAACTGGCTGACCTTCACTGCTCCTCCTGTGGCCTGTTTGGCCACATGGAGGCTTTTGGTTACCGTGGGGCTGACTTGGGCTGGTTTGTCTTCTGGAGTGATGTGCTCTCGTAGTTTGGATGCACCTTTATGTATGGCTTTCCCTGTGTACTCGGCACCTTTCACCAACCCCCAGCTCAGCCACGAAGCCCCTGTCGATATATTTCATACAGTAAGGAGAGCGTCACAGCATCACTGTTTTGGTGGAAACAACTGTTGAGGTTCTAGTATAAATGCTGGACGGTTATAAAGGCTTAAAGGGGTAGTTCACGAAAACATTACCACATGAGAACCACATGAGGGTGAGTAATTAATGAAAGAATTGTTATTTTTATTTTAACTACCCTTTAAGACATCCTAAAGTATTGTTTAATTAAAACGTTGAGGTCAGTAAGTTTTTTTTTTTAAATAAATCAATACTTTCAGCAAGGATGCATTAAACAGATCAAAAGTGACAGTAAATAGGCCTTTATTAATATTACAACAGAGTTTTATGCTGCTATCTTTCAGTCTTTAAAAATGTATGGTCTCTAGCAAAATTATTAAGCAGCACAGCTGTTTTCAACACTTTTAAATAACCAATATATAATAGGAAAAGTTGTTTTTTTAATAATTGCATATATCTGATTTCACAAGACACTGAAGACAGGAGTAATTGAAGGTGAAAATTCAGTTTTGCCATCACAAGAATGAACTACATTTTAAAATATAATAAAATACAAAACCGGTATTTTACATTTTGATTATACTTCAAAATGACACTGTTTTACTGTATTTTTGGCAACATAACATAACAGACTTCATTCATTAACATAAAAATCTTACCCACCCCATATGTTTGAATGGTAATATGAATATGTTTCACACCTTTCTTGACATCTAAGCCTCATTGAAGGGAATCGGATCCCTCTTCTTACCAGTCAGGATACCTTGAGCCACCTTCTCGCTCCATTCAGGAAGCACCTTCTCCTCCTCAGCAGCAGGGGATGCTGCTTCAGGTGCAGGAGGCCCCATCGGCACCTTCTGACCCAGGTTAATGGTATCGGTAGCGCCATCTGATGCCTTGGGGACACAGGATAGTGGGCAACAGTTAAAACAGAGCATGATAAAAGAATGCAGAAGCAGGCTCAAGCGATTACTAAAAGCAAATGGTGACTTGTATAATGACTATATGGAAATTAGCCAGTATTGTTTATGACAAGGAGGGAACGCGTCCAGATTTTTCCCCATTTGCCAAAAAATCCTTTGTTGTCTCTAAACACTTGAGCCAGTGAGTCAGCATGGTCTGCTACAACAACCTGTTATTTCCACAACAATAGGGGCGTTTGTCATCAGCCCCCTCCTTTACAGCGAACTGTGGCACTTGGTTCCAAACTCGGCAGCAGCTGCTCTGTGAAATGATTTCTAAAAGCATGAACAATGTTTTTCTGACTCACATAACCACTAGACTAGGATTAAAACTTATTATAATGCAAAGCATTACGGGTGCACTACTGTTACACTTGGCTGGGATCTCATTCACCACTATCCTGATGCGAGAAGGAAAACAACAGTGTTCTTGGTTTGCTAAGAGCATTACAGCTAATTAATTCTTCTCCTGTATGCTCTCAATCCATGGAAGCACAGGGGAGTGTGCCAGCTCTAAAGCACAGGCCAAGTCAGCTCGCGGTTTCATTATAGTCAAAGCAAAATGTGTGAAACGCTTATGAATTTCAGCATTAGAGGCAGTGCAAGCAGATGAAAGCATAGTATTGTACAGATAGTAAGCCTAGATAGTAAGCAAGTATTGTAAGGACCACATGAACTGTCAAGTGCATTCAATTCTTTTTTTAAACGCGTATGGAATTGACATAATTATGTCACAATGGAATTATTATTATTATTCTTAATGTTGGTTGGAAAAACCTGAGTTGTAATATTACAAGATTTACAAACACAAAATAGAACTAAATAAACACAAAAATACTGCAGATTAAATTATAGTTTTTATTATTATTATTATTATTAACACTAATACAAAAAAAAAGGTTTCTACTTAAAGGTTTCATTAAAATGGGGCCAGTCCATCATTATGAATGAAATTAATTATTGATGTTAATTATAATTATTGTTCTTATTAGTACTATAGTAGAGAGAAGTGTTAATTTATAAGATTATTATTTTAATAAAGTATTTCATAATTAAATATGATATATATATATATATATATATATATTTCTGACAAGCTATTTTTACTTTTTTAAAATATATATAGTTTTATATTTTAAGATTTTAAATGTGAAACCATACATATTGTATAAACAAGAGTACAAACATATTTTTTCTTTACCATTTTGATTATTGAAAGAGTGCTACTGACCATTAATGTGCTTGGAGCTTTATTTATTTTTTTATTTTTTTAATAAGCGCACATTTTAAGGGTACATGTTTAAAACATTTAGCAGTCTAATGTCACTTGGAAAGTTCCCACTGGTTTCAAGGACATTAGAGTTTCTTCAGTATAAAAAAGTTAAAGCTTTCTAGAATTAACCTGTTGTGTTGGTTTGTTACCCAAATGCACTTGTTATTCAGTGACATTACAATGCATTAATACCTTAAATAAATCCTTTAAACTCTCAAATACACCTGAAATCTGTAAAGAAAAGGGGTTAATGAAGCAGGCATATGCAGTGATAGGTTTCCAGTGCATATGAACCGCATGCAAAACTCAAATTACAATCAGTGAACATGATGCAAGTAAATAAAGATTTTACCACAGTGTTAAATTCTTGATTTTAGTCTGCTGTGATAAGGAAAAAAAAAAGAAAAACTCAAAACACCAAATAGGGGCAGCAAGTCAGATACTGGATTTGTTTTAAAGCTTCAGTCTGCAGAGATTGAGTCAATGACAAACACAAAGTTTGAGTTAAGACAAGGTTGAGCCACCACACCTGCTCCGAAGCCACAGCTGACCCCTGTGTTTCTGAGGTGGGACCTGAGGGGACACAGGGACAGCTCACCTGAACACGCAGGTCAGTCAGCTGAGAAAGAACGCTCTGGAAGAGTTCACGTTCCTTCTGGGGAAGCTCAGAAGAAAGGACCACCCCTACATACGAGCCCGGGGTGGGAGCCATCATATCAGGGAACATGTAGACCCCCGTGTTGCAGAGCAGGACTGGGGAGTCAGAGGCCATCAAGGGGTAAAGCCAGTCACAAACCTGAAATTAGAAATATCAATTTTAATGGGGTTTCCTCAAGGCATCTATTGGCTGATATGAAAGCCGTTTAAGGCTACAAGCCACCGAAATCTGCAGGGAATAAAAATAGATAGGATGTTGATTCAGGAACATGTCCTACTGATTGGGACTTACCTGTAATACTTATTACCGGATATTGCTCTGTTTAAACAAACAGTCCCACCTCAAACATAGGAGTAGATTAAAGAGATCAAATAACAATAATGAATAATTGAATGAATAATTTGTGTGAAAATCCTTTATACAAAATATACAGATTTTAAATATATCAATTAAAATTAATAGAATTATTCCCTTAAAACGTGATTTAAAGGCCTTACTTTACAGATTAAAAAAGTTATAATAGAAATGACTGAGTAAATTCTTTATAAAAAATATACAAATAACATTTCTGATTTTGATAAATACCTAATAGATAATATATATTCCTATAAATTAAATGTAAAAATTCTCAATAAACAATTTTTTTCCCCAGCCCAAATATCTAGAAATTCTTAAATCAAGAAATATTTGAGACAACCAAAAAATTGTCAAAATTAAGTGAGTCTGCCAATAGGATAAGCAAAATAATCTTGTTTTCTGTTTGAAATAAGATGATTTTTTGCTTGTTCACTTAATATTGACTTCAGTTGTCGATTAAGTTTGCCAAGCTATCATGTATTTTAAAATAATCTTGGCTGTATTCCTCTAACTCTTCTTATTGAGGGAAGCGAAGATGAACACGCATCTTGCGAGGCATAGTTACACAAAAAAAAAACATCTCACAAGCACTCATTTACCTCATTCATTTATTCTTCTTTATTTATTGTGTTTTAACGTGGGAATGTTTTGGCTGTAAAACATGCAGATGATGAAGTTTCAAACGCGAGGGGCAGCTGCTGCGAGTGCGATGTGAGAATGTCAGCAAACAGCCTAAAAAACAGCTCACATGCACTCAATTAGTGATTGAAATATGTTCTTCATGTATTGTGTCCAGGCGCTGGTGTGTTTTCATTTAAAGGCTTTGAAACACGAAATAAAGAAGTTTAATGAGGATGCGATCTCCGGCGCGAAGCAGATATCAGTGAAACATGAAAAAAGCTCACATGCGCTCAAATTAACGTGTCCTTATAATTCTATTCTGTAAATTCTTTGGAGTGTTTCGCAACTTTTCATTTTCCACCCTGGTCTTAGTACACAATATATCTACAGGAAAGTTTTAAATAGGAAAAATATCAAAACTTCAAAGAATATTCCTTTAAAATGGTGCTTTTAAATGGCCAGTCTGGGTTTAGGAGACCTGTACTGATATTGCAGACTAAATAAATAAATAATCTAAATGGCTTGTCATCCAACATGTGAATAAATCATAAAAGATATAGCTTGCTGACAGTATAATTTCCGCTAATATGTAATGGATTAACATGTTATCAAATGAAAAGTAATAAATGGAAATTGCCCCGTGGCTCAGAATTTGAAGTCCAGGCATGGATTTCCTCCCAAAATTTTGAGAGTGGACAGCTCTGCAGTGGGACTCATTCATCCTGTCCTCATGACTGCTAGCATTAAATTGGATTAGAGTCAAAGCCTAAAGCGCAGCAACTGGCGGCTCTTTATTCAGCTTCATGACACAGCTAATCTATGACCTCAATGTCCGTGTGAAGAGATGACACTCTTTATTTTAGGATGTAGGCGTCTTTGGGCTCTGAAGTCATCAAAGCCTTATCACTGTATATTTACACACAATATAGACATTCCATAAATTACCTCATATTGTGAGGATTTCATAATTACATTAGGTATGTTATAAAGAGTTATCCTAAACAACAGCAGGGTGGTGTTCAAAGTGTGAACCGTCTTATCTCATACTGTGAGGATTATATTACTGTCGATTTACATTTGCCAGAATATAATACTATTATCACAGAACAAGAGAAGAGTGGCGTTCAAAGTGTCAAATATATATTGTGCTAAACCAGGTCGTTTATATTGTCTCACACCCAACAACCTTATGACTGGGGCTTTCCTGAGATGACATCATTCAGTGAAAGCCTATTGGATGTAAGCAGTGGGCATACACTCACATGATACTGTTAAGAAACAACAGATGAGGCTAGTCTCATTAAAGACAACACCATCTCAACAGTGCACGGCGCTTTAGAGTCAGACAAAAGGTTGTGAAAGTTGGTTACAGGACACCATGTCTTGAAAACAAGCCTACTTGGACAGTTCTGTTCAAATGCCTAGAAATGATCACCATAAACAGTCTCTATGGGCCGAATAAATCTTTGAAAGAATCTTGTGAAACTTGTATAGAACATGTCTGGGTCACATTTTACCAACAAACGAGATATTATATTTTGTGTAAATAATCTAAAACGTTTTTAGAGCCATTATTTTTCATTGTAACAATATTTTTTATTGTGCTAACAATAGAGTTCTAATACAAAGAAACTATATACATTTCTAAAAGAAAACATGCTTAATTGTCATGTAAAAATAAAATATAAATGAAAAATGATATAAAAAAGTATATTTATAATTTAGATAATTTATATTTATGTATAATTCTTTAAACTAACAATTTATAAAACACATTTTCTCTAAATTTTCTACATTTATTTATATTTATTTTCATTTAATACATTTAGGTACAAATAAAGACTAAGACAATTTAACATTTAAATAGCATATTTCATATATGTTTGTTTATTGGTTTATAGAATTTAGTACAACAAATAATACTGTATAAAATTAGAAATGTATTATTTTATTATTATTATAAAAAATTTGTTGTCCTGAATTTAATTTTTAAAATAATAAATAAACAAAAATCGGTTTAATTGAAATTAAAATCATGTATTAAAGTAATGTTCCTAAAAACTAAATGCTTAATTTTCTTTATAGAAAAAAGGTCAATAAATAAACAATTAAGTAATTTAATAAAATTATATATAAAAAAAAAAAAAAAAAAATAAATATATATATATATATATATATATAAATAATTATTATTATTATTTATCTATTTTTTATAATTATATATAGTGTTGAATATGACAATGCTGGACATATTATTGTGAAATTCTCTATTTTATGCAGAAGAATAACTAAATAAAACAGATTTTGATTTCTCACCTGTAGGAACGCAGGTGGCCTGTTTGGAATCCTTTCTGATCGCTCACTGGTGAACTTTACGATACGCAGGTACCCTGGATAAGAGGGAGCACTGACTTGCCCCTCTGGTGTAACAAAGAAGATTTGCACCCCTTGCGGAAGGAAAAAGAGTTCCTCTCCATCCTCCCCCAGACATTGAGAAGAAGGTGCAGAATTAGATGTATTACTGTAGAACTCATCGCCAACCAGAGAGAGTTCGCCCGAGTCAGTGCCAAAGGAAATGGTCAGGTGTCCGTCAACAGCTTGAGGGGTGTATGCAGGAGGCTGGTCGCTTAACATATTGGGCTGCACTGAGGGAGACACAGGAGCTGGCCCACCCGAATCACCTGCAACCCCGCTGTTGGAAGAAAGCATCTGTGGTGGATTCGGCCTCTTCGGCTTGACCTTCGGGACTTCAGGGTATAGTTTCTGAGGAGCTGCACTGCCATCCGAGACTTCGCTGGGGTCTGGGCCGGTTTCCAGAATAGCTAAGCGAGTGGTAATGTTGTTGAGAGTCTCCTGCATCTTGCGCTGCATCTGTCTAGCCGATTCCCAGGAAGAACCCACACACTCCATACCCTGTGAGGGAACACTAAGAGCCCTGAGGAGGTGCTGCCGCCCTTGTCGGTACAGTTTTAGAGCCTCTGCACTGTGGCCTGCTTCATCCTCTGTGAGAGCTTTATTGATGCATGTGAATGCCTTTTCGTACCCATCTTTGATCACCTGCAGCCTGGCGCTATCAAAGGCCTCCTGCTTTGCTTGCTCCATAACTGAAAGAACAAGTTAGGAATGTTGTCAACTTAATGAGCTTTAATGCTATAAATGCCTCTATGTCACATGACTTCTTCATATCTGCTATATCAGAAAATGTGACTTTCTACAATTTACATTTTTTTGTAAATGGAAAAATAAAGGAAATAAAATGAAATACAAATGTAAAGTATTTTGTTTAGGCTAAGTTTTACCAAAAATTAATGCTGTCGATTGATCACGATTAACCGCATCCAAAATGTTGATACATGATATATGTGTGTGTGATCTGTATATTCTCTGAATACATGACATACAAGTTTAATTACATAATAACAGAAGAACTCTGAAAGAATGAAATTTCAAATAAAAATGTACTTAAGTTCTACTTAAAAAAGAAGTTCAAAGAAATTCACCTGATTGCATTTAATCTAACACTTAAGTGTGTTATGTAAAATCACTCTTCTATTCGTTATTTGTCACTCTTCTTAAGTGTGTTATGTAAAATCACTCTTCTAT
>JAUMHI010000057.1:12950367-12974095 GCA_032359435.1 Enteromius unitaeniatus | reverse complement strand
TTATTTGTCACTCTTCTTAAGTGTGTTATGTAAAATCACTCTTCTATTCGTTATTTTTTTCACTCTTAAGTGTGTTATGTAAAATCACTCTTCTATTTGTTATTTGTCACTCTTCTTAAGTGTGTTAAGTAAAATCACTCTTCTATTTGTTATTTGTCACTCTTCTTAAGTGTGTTATGTAAAATCACTCTTCTATTTGTCACTCTTCTTAAGTGTGTTATGTAAAATCACTCTTCTATTTGTTATTTGTCACTCTTCTTAAGTGTGTTATGTAAAAAAGTACTCTTCTATTAATGAAACATTAATTTAAATACAATTGCATCTAATAGAGTACCACTGTATTACCATCTGGTGTAATTACAGTACCGTAGTACCAACATACTACAGTAGGCTATTTGTCTTCAATTATTATGCGTATTCTGAGAAATTAAGCACAATTACTTTTTTTCTGCCATATCTTTCCGGCCTATTAGCATTGCGCCAGCTTACACTGACGTACTGAGCACGAGGGTGTCGTCATACAAGAGGATTAGCAAAGTAAACACCTGCTTAACATTGCGAAGTGACATTCAAACCAGAAGAAGAGACCTAGCTGGCAATGTAACTTGTGAATCTTGAAACACAAGAGTCCTATTAAGTATTAAAACAACAATTTAACATAATGAAAGTGTTACTGGCTAGCACTCTTTCAAAAAGCCCACATATTAACCTCTCATTGATTACCTCAGCTGTATTCAAAGCAGTTAACAAAATTTTTCCAGTTGGAAACTCACCAGGAGATGTAATAAATAAAATGAAATGTGGAGTTCAGTGTGTGCTCCGCCTTACTCCGGGTTTATTGATTGAACAGCTACAGCTCCCTGACAGCTGAGCTGCTGCTAGAGCGTAGATTGAAGCTCTTCCACCATATATGCACTTCCGCGTTTAGTCACGTGCTGATTTTTGAGGTTTCTGATTGGTTAGAGGTGTTTAGCGAACAGATTTAGTCTAGTTCCCTTTTTCCCATCAACATTGAAGGTTAAAACATGCGCAAGTCAACTTGTTCAGAGTAAACGTTAAAAGGTTGAAGCTAACCAGTGATTAATCGCAATGTAAAGCAGGCGTATCTTTATAAATCAACCTCTAAATTAGCATGTGATGCTTTAACTCTCACATTTATAATAATACATTACGTAAAAGGCACATGAAGCTATTGAAGTAAGGTTTTAATTTATACAGTGAGAAATTTCATGCAGCCTTCGAAATGCCTATAAATTTCAGAACATGTTTTCTCTCCTTTGTTGTTAATTGAATCAATAGGCCTGAGCAAAAGCTGGTTCTCTTTGTTTTCTCATCTAATTAAGAACAGTAACGCTATGAGAAGTATTATTTGCTTTGGCACTCATACATTTGTGTTTTATTTAATCAATTAATACCAGGCAGTTTTAGGTAATTCTTTGCACACTATTGATAGGCTTTGTGTTCATGATTGATTTCAGGCACCTTACCAGGAAGAAAATTAAATTGAGTTACGTAGTAGACTTTTTAAATCCTTTTTTTTCGAATAGGAAATACACTCAGGATGAATTTAGGTGTACACAGAAATAAAAAAAAGTAACTGAAAAGCCATTAATTATCATATATGTCTGAGATATTCTATTTTTTTACTAAATAAATATATGTAGATTGAAAAACAAATAGGCATCACAAAATTACAGTGAAAAATTACGTTTTTTAATTTGTAATTGTTATTAGGCTATTTAACTAGCGATTTTAATGATTATTTTTAAGTAAGCATTAGATAACGGTCAAGATCACCATAAAAATAATTAAATATGAGCTTGCACAATTAAATGTTATACTTACGCTGCTACAATGTTACTATATATTTCAACAGATCAACAGAGGGCGCTGCCGCTGTACATTTAACAAAAGCTGTGTTTGAGGCCGGTCAGTCCATGTTTAGTTATGTGTTGGTACCAGTACACTGGAAAACACCTGGAGCAGGAGGTATGTAAAATTCAGTGTGAGAAAAGCTATGTTTTTCCAAAAATAGAGAGAAGGGAAAGTATAAAGCACTTGAGATTTTGAGAGAGTCGGACTGATATTTGGCCAGCCTCATGAAGCTCTCAAGGTGCATAATACTGCATCTGCTTCATGCATTACTTCACATTTGAAAGGCCTTGTGTTTAACATTAGTAACGCCTTCCTCCAACCAGCTGAACAGCAAAATATATAGTATTTCCCCCAGACAAAACATCTTAGCTTACATGAGAACAAGCCAGAAAATCATATTTGTTTGCGCACAGGACACTCGCACAAGTGATAATTAATAACACTACGCATCGATATGTGTAGGGTGAGATCAAAAAACGTGCATTAAAATAGCTTTAAAGTATATGACATCACTGTTAGCATGACATCACAGCGCTGTCAAACTAAACCAAAGCATATGGATGCACTATATCTACTATATGGATGCATGTATAATACATAAAACAGGAATTCACATAAACCCCCTGAGGAAAGAGAAAGTTATTGTGCTATAAATCTTTGTATACTGTCACAACAGTGCCCTTAAAGTTAAGTAGCATAAAGGATCCAAGTTTAGGGACTATAAACAAGCACGATTTGAAAGATGTGTGTTAAATTCATATTATATGAATTAAGCTGTGCATTTATATGAATTTTAGAATGATCAACCGTTGTGAACTTATAATACAGTATGTTCACTGGCACGTCACATTATGTTGTTTGGATGATATCACTAGCTAACAGGAGTCGTGGTGTTTTACATCGAGCTCTCTGAGGACTCTGGAGGTCTGTTTGACCCCTGAAGTCCTATTTACAAAACGCTGCTGGAGGTTTTATTGGATATTTACACACAGTGGTTTGCATGTGATCTGGACCAAATGCAGACCATATGGACCATATACTAACAGTAAATTCTGGCACTAGTCTCAGCAACACTGCATTAACTCCAACCAATATTTATTGTAGTTGGATAGAACTATATGTGTTATGTATAGTGTTATTAATTGGTACATTGGAGTATGCATGTATATGTATCAATGTACTGTATATGTTTATTTCTTTAATATTTTTTAGAGTGAAAATCCAGGGACTGCAGATTTAAAATATTTTTCTGACTAATTCTGGCACATTATACAGTAGTGTGTTATTGATGGGAAATTTTGATGGGAAAAAAATCCTGGTAAATATAAATAAATGTTTAATGTTTTTGGAGGGAAGTAATTATTATTATTATTGTTAAATAAAATAAAATAAAATAAAGTTTTAAAATTATAAAAATTATAATTTAAAAAATTATGGGAAGATCTTAGTTGATGTATTGTGATTAGTTTATGATCTTTTTTTATGTAGGTGTTATTATTAGGCTATGTTTGAGTGAGCCAAACTGATAAAAAAGTCAAATATTGAATATGATAAGACTTTAACTGCATTTATTTTCGTATATGGTGGATGTTTCATACCTAGAGGCAGCTTTAGATACAACAGTGGAGTTGCTGCAGGACCCCGGAGACCCATTAAGGATGTTGTGTAAATGAGAACTAATTCTTGTAAAGAAATCTCTGGGAGTGATTCATTGCTGTGCTGCATATGTCGTCTCTCTTCCTCGTCCAAGAAACTGACAAGACACTGACATTCAGCAGAGAGGTAAAACAAGGCCACTACGTCTTCAGAAATATGTTTCTTTATTGAAACCATGCCAGATAGAACTTGTAAAAGGCTATCAGAAACTGGAAAATATCTGAGATGTATTAGATCTAAATTCCACAGCTCTGTTTTTCATAAATAGAACTTATAAGATTTGTTCAAAGACTTAAGCTTACTAACTACAGGAGTTATTTAGAATTAACCAAACATTATCGCAACTTTTGGAACAGCCTGCAGACTTCTCATTCAACATTAGGGGGCGCTATTGAAAAGCAGCCACTCTATTTATAAATATCAAACGCATTGCAGTATCTAATACTATATTTATTGTGAATATCTTGAACCAATGCCTTATGAATCATGCATTTTTCCCTATGATGTACGAACTGATGTGAAATGGCTTAAGATCTTAATATCAAACCGTATGTGCTAATAATGAATAGCCTATTTGTGTCTACATTTTTCTTTTTGGGGACATGAGAAGAACTGAATGTTCTATTTAATGTATTTTTTCCCCCAGAAATGTACTTCTGGATGGAAAATGTTAAATAAATGTGAATGACTCACGTAAAGTAAACAGGGGAGCGCATTTATCACATTTGTAAAGACAATATAGCAAAAATAACAGTGTCTAACACCTTCAGTGGTTGCGTTGCATACCTGGAGCATGCAGTGGCAAAGGTTTTCTGGCCTACAAGATGAGTAGCAGATGATATGCTGAGATAATGATGTTTAATTTGATGGTGCGATCTAAAACATAGCCCTCTAAACCCGCCTGTCACTTTACCGTAATGATAATAACCTTAATTTGCAAGTTATATAAAATCTGCTATTAGGGATGGATTTTGACCTAAGATTTTATATTAAACAACTGAAAATTGGGAATAGATTGCTTAGCCTAGATACACCCTAGAGCTATAAAATAATAAAAAAAAAACAGCATGCTGGGTCTTTGGAGCTGACCCTCTTTTTTGTCGTTTCTCTCCGAGTCCTCTTACTAAAGACATGTGTAGTTGTGTTATGGCTCCCTGCATGTTTTGACTGGAAATATGAGAGGGTGTGTACAATGAGATATTCATTTGATTTAACTGGTTTTTATGATTGCCACTGGGTTTGACAGGTATACACAAAAATATAATAAAATAATTTTTTATTAGTTCATGCACAAAAAAAAAGAGAAAGAGAAATGAGTGTCCAATGTTCACACATCAGAACATGTATGTTAACCACAAGGCCACAGCTTTATTATTATAAATGTTTCAGAAGATAAAGTGTTCTTGTACTAAATTATTTTAAATGGTTAGTTAACCAATTAAAAAAAAACCTGTCTTTAATTACTCATCCTCACGTTGTTCTAAACCTTTGTTCATCTTTGGAACAAAATAAAGACTGAAACACTGATGTCACATGGTATAGTTTAATTCTAAGTTTAAGTAGGCTTTTATTGTCATTCCAACCATATACAGTTCAGTACACAGTGAAACGAAAGGTGCTACATACATGCAACAACATAATTTAACAACAAAAAAGAAAAATGAACAAGACAACATTTTTAAGTTGACCTTGATCTAGTTGATCTGTTTCTATACAAAAAGAGCCAATAATAGACAACAGATGACAAAGTGCACGTGCAAGTGTGTAAACAAGAGCTACGGAGTGTGCAAATACTGCAAATATTGCAAAGAGCAGTTCAGGTAGTAACAGTTATGAGGAGATTCTAGATCAGTGTGATATATGTGTGTTTATCAGTATAGTCCTAATGTTATTTTAGTTCATCTGACTGATTTGTGTCTGTGTGGGTGTATAGACTACTTTAACAATGTCTCCTGGGCCTATTAGGTTTCAGTTGTGTTGCTGTCTACAGAATGCATGTTCAGAAAGCTTTTGGAATTCATCAAAATACATCTAAATTTGTGCTCCGAAGGTCTTTCTTGGAAGGTTTGGAATGACATGAGGGTGAGTAATTAATGACAGGATTTAAAATGTTTAAGTTCATTTAATATTATAAAAATCTCTATCCAATAGCAGAACTATAGAGTCCTTTAATTATTTCCAACTGTTTCTATTCCTTTTAGATCTGTTCAAATATAAATGATCTGTTGTGAGACATGTTTTTTCTGGATGGCCATCCTAAACTGTAGCACATGGAATATTGCCTCCACAGACCTGTCTTTGCAATTTACATAATACCTCTCTAGAGGCAGTGGTTATCTGTATGCATTCAGATTCCAGAGAAAGCCGAAGATATTTGTCTGTTGTGGAGCCATTACACGGATCATGATTTGTGTAGTAGACATAAAGCCAACTGATCATGACTTCTGTGGTAGAAAAGAAAATGGGATCGCAGTATTAAAGCTGAGTTTGATTGAAGCTAAAGGTCTAAGTTAATAAGGAGCGACTCCATTAGCCACAGAGACTGTTGCCATTATACCGCACATCAGGCCAGCAGATGCTACCAAAGCACCACCAAAGCCCTGACTAATTCTACCCAGACATACCTCACAGTCTCACACACATACATACACCTCACTACATCTCGGTTATTAAATGAAAGCTGACTCATTGCTAAGCCAGCTAACCAAACACATTTTGGAAAGGTTTTTTGTCTTCCATTGGGTTGTTGTTTTAAGTAAAAGACAGAAAGTCAAATCCTGTGCTGAATAATTTGATCGGGTTAAATGTACTGTACAAATATGGAAGTTTAAACGTAGTCCCACTGACTCACTGGCTCACTTGACATTTTTTAAATATTCACTGATGAGGTCAAATGTTCAGCCCTAGCTCTTTTGAAAATATAAAGGTGGTTTCTTTACATTCTCTTCATCTCAAACTTTAAACAAAAGTTAAGTGACTGCTGATAATCTGTCCATCATCTGTTCAATCGCAGTCAACTGACTGCAAACTTACTGTAAGAAGACAAATGAAGAATCTGTTATCATTTACTCTCCCTCATGCCATTCCAAACAGTAACAAATTTTAACTTTCTGGGTAGTATAAAAGGAGAAATTCTGAAAAATACTTTACATTTTTGTATGTTTTTCACACAAAGCTACGTTTTCCTGTCATTTTATAGTTTGACAGGCCCAGTCCCCCACAAACCCCCAAATATAGTCATACAAGTTTGGAATGTCATGAAAGAAAGTAAAATATGACATAATGCTTATTTGTGGGGAACTAATAACGGCTCCTTTAAAAGCTCAGTACATTCAGAACATTGCCATGGTCATTTCTATCTTTTTTTTCAATCGCCTGTGTTGTGAAGAATGATTTCTCCTGCGAGGTTAACTTCTCCACTACGCCAATATCCACAAATTGGAGAAATATAAGGGAATTTACTGACATTTTAGACCTGCAAGAAAAATGTCTCATAATAAAATCAGTATGAAGGTAGCACATATGGCTTGAGTTTATATATGCAGTGTGTCTATATACTGTATATATAGATATATATACACACACAAAATATTTATAAATCCACACATTTATCTAGGATTTCAGTGTAATAAATGCGTTCAGTAAATTTACTGGGAAAGTTCCTATTATGTGCTTTCCAGCTTTTCTATGAAAAAAGGATGATAAAATTAGCATTTTGTAAACTCAAGGTGTTAAGTTTACTCTAATGTGATCTTAAGTTTCAAAACTCTTAATCTTGGGATTTGTTCCTTGTAATCTTTTGCCACAGAGGCTGCTGGGCCAATGTAAGCTTGTTTTAAAAACCTGTGCCAACATTTTCTTTAACAAATCAGCATACAGTATAACAGGGCGCTGGCATACAGGCTGTGCAATTGAAATAACAGTGTCTAGTAGAGACCATAATTCACAAATAAACCTTCTTAATTGACATTGATGTTTCTATGAAAACCGTTTAACATCCATGGAACCTTTCCATTCCACATAAAATTCTTTATGGTGGAAAAAGGTTCTTTTGAATTTTTGAATTATTTACATGCACATATTGGTATTGGTGGTTTATGGGGACTCTCCATAGCTGTGATGGTTTTTATATGATACAAACAGTATTTTACCATTTTGCCATACACAACCTTAAACCTAAACCTGCACTTTATACAAAAACAAAACAAAAAAACATTATGTTTTTTAAGTCAAGTTTTAAATTACTTTGTCATACTCATATAATTTTAAATATGTACCTTTATAAACCACCCAAAGAAAGCATATGCTGGTTCAGCTCGATCTCACGTATATATATTATCGTATATACGTACAAATTGGTAGAGAGACTGTGTTGGCTGGTTATGTATGTTTTAAAGGATGCTGGTTTCAGCTCTTCCTTAGCTTGTGCTGATCCTAGCAGAACCTGATTTTACTGAGTGCGACATGTTCCTGGATCAACATCTGTGTTGACCCCGAAACAACATTGTGATTAACCAATCAGATTTGAAGAACCGGTTTATAGTGTTTTGTGAAATTTAGGCTTACAATCAGTTTATGGTGCTAGTACAGCAGTGTCATTCATCTATTATCTAACAATACATTTTTTTTATTATTATGTATATTGTGCAGTGGCAAGCAAATGGCAACTATTTATTAAGCTGTTGTATAATCAGGCTTACACCACTGCTGTTGGTCTGAGATCAGCACAGCTGCTATCATATCATGCTCTTGTTTGTGTGATATTTCTTAAATACAGTACATTTATGGTCTTTTTTAGTGTTCTCAGAAGGAGGATGACAGAAAACTTGAGGGAGATAAGGAATGGGATCAGTACATGACCCAAGCCAGACTCAAACCAGTTTCCTTGTAAACACAACAACTCACATTTGACACAAACTCATGCTCTACTCATTAAATCCTCTGAGAATTTAAATTTTACACAGTTTCACTACATAATAATAATATTTTTTTATATTTATGTACTTTTACTACTGAACAGTCACTGCATATTTTATTAAAAATAGCAAAGCTAAGTGATTTCTGTTACGATTTGCAACAGAAACGCAGGTGGTTAAACATATAACTTTTCTTTATTTACTGAGATGACTGGAAATCACATAACAAGTGCAGGAACAACCAAATAAGGGCAAAGGCGGACACGTGGGAAATAACTAAGACAGAACACACAGAGATCGTGACAATCTCATTGTGGTTGTTGTGCTTCGAACAAATTTCATACTTTCACAAACAGTCATATCATATCATATCGTTTTGAAACTTATGGAGTGCTTTAGAAAAGACATCTGTTTTGTCAATTCTGTTCCCTTTTCCCGACGGAAAGTGAATGAGGTTTATCATCCAGTCGGTTTTAGTATGTTTTACTATAAGCTTTCCTTCAGCCTTTGATTATTAGAACAATTAATTTCAAGATCTGTGCACATGTACTACATTAAAGAAATGCTTGTTTTGTTCTCCAAGCAGTTGCTGTTGACTTGGATCAGAGGAGGGACAAAGACTTGGAAGAGCAGTGTGTTTTTGCAAGCTTCTGGCCTTCAAGCGCATGACACATATGCTGTAGTGGAAAGCTGGCCTCAAGAAACACAGGGATCCCCATCTACGTGGCTCAACTGTGCTCACAACACCAAACCACAACCAGCGACGGGGAGGAGTTCAAAACAAGGTGTTTAAGACACTAATATTGGCAAATGACTGGTAAAAGGTTGTTTGAAATGATGTCATGCTAATCCTAACGAATCGTTCCAACATCTTTCAAGCAGCTATGATTACAACCACAATTGGATTGTAAAATTAAAACAACAAATCTGCACTTAAAAGAGTATTTGAGCAACTTGATTGAATAATGGTCTTGTGAGTATTCAGCTTGATACAATTTGTCTGTGTGTGACTTTGGATGGGAATTTAGTCTCTGCCTGCCCATATTTTTATGCCAAAATCTATTCAGCCCATATAGCCACCTCTTGAATGTTTATCATTTGTCTGACTTCTCACAAAATCCTTGGATGGTGCTGAATTGTTTTATTCAAAAGAGCTAAGCTTTTTCAGATTCAGCGCTTTAACATATACACTGTAAAAACCAATAGTGCACCTTACTTATATATACTTAGTTACCTTTACTTAGTTGTTATACTTACTAGGATTCATTAAGTTACAGGTAATTTTTGGCGAGTAAAATGACTTACTTGCTGCTATGAGTAAGCTTTACTAAGAATATTCAGGTAACCACAACAAAAATAATGACATTAATTCACCGTGCTCTAATGTGTTGATAATGTGAAACAAAACAACAGAAGAAGTAGTAATAGAGGAGTGCATGAGAGCAAGCAACATTTGAATTTTTGCGCTGAGATTACTGAAACCAGGAAGAAGGAGACCTTCTGCCACTGGATAAATACTGATTTCTACACAAAAATGTGTGTGTATAGGAATTCCAAAGTGTTTTCCACGTGACGTGAACTAGCAAATATGTTAACTGAACTGTATTATTTGAGTTATCTGTATTGAGCCTAACTTAGATATTTAAGTCAGCTGAACTTGTTATACTGAGTTGACTGTACTCAAGTTTTTAGGTCGTCTTTACAAATTAAAAAGTGAACTGAACTAAGTTATAGTAGCTTAATCAACTCAGAAATGAAGTATTAATTTACTTGAAAATTCTTAGTTAATCAGTTTCCACAGGTTTTCTAAGTAAACTCAACTCATTACGTTTTACAGTGTACTGTAGAGACACCAGCGCATTAAAAAACAGGACCTCAACAACGCGCATATTTTTTTCAACAAAAATTTACACAACAATCTCCACATGTTGTTCTGAATGTATTTTGACACTTTAATGCTTGTAATCATTATTTAAAGACTATAGAGTGAATTGATTTATTCTTGTGATATCTCCTAAATGTGACTATATAAAAATGTTATGTAAAATAAAATAAAATAATTATTTTAACCCTGGGCTTTTAGGTTTAAGTAATGTTAAAAAAAATCATTAAATTAGATTAGATTAGATTAGATTAAATTAAATTAAAGTTTTAATAAAAATGTAATTAAATTGCTTAACTTATAATATATTAATATAAGGTTAATATATTAATAAAACCAATGTACTTTTCCCCCTGGACTTTTTGCTTAACTAATATTCATTTACATTTAATTAAAATAGGTGTATTTTAAATTAATAAAAATAAAAATAATAATCATAGATGTATTTTATCTCTGGACTATAGACTTAACTTACAATATGTTAGGGTTTACTGAACAAAATGAATTGAAACCACTAAAATAAAATCCCTTGTGTATTTTATCTCTTGACTGCTATGCTAACTCACTTACTGTAGGTCAGTTTATTTTTTATTGCTATAACATAATAAACTAATTTTGGCCTTACTGTATGTGCAAGCACAATCATGTCAGAATCATCCAGTTAATAAATGTGACCACTGTCTCTGTGGATGTCAAAACACTGCCATCATTCAGTGTGAATAAATGAGGTATCATGTGAGATCAGTGTTATGAGTGTGTGTGGTGATACTCGTCAGCATTTGGCTAATGTCCTGCTGAACAGCAGAGTCCTAAGAATGAATTCATCTCCTTGACATGCGGAAAAGACATTAGAAATTGGCGAAGGAAGCCCTTTCCCAGTAGCTGACCTTCAGGGAATCCTTCCACTTTCTTTTCCTAACATATGCACACAATCTTGAAAAATGAGGAGGACAAGAAATTAGCAGAGAGGGCCAAGTCTCTGTGACATCTGCTCTATCTCTCTGACAGGCTCCATCCTTCAACCTAAGTAATGAATCTCATGACAAAATGGGAAATCCAGCACAGCTGGATGGGATGGCACATGTAAACATTTGACTGGCAACTTTATCTCATTAAAGAAATGTATTTATTGAACATAAGTTAAGTTGACATGATAAAAATTGCCCTCATTGCGTCAGTTTTAATGTGTTAAAAAACTGTTTCAGCATTATATTTATAGATATTCTGGGAAACATAGCAAATATTAAATAATAAATGCCTTTATGTGAAACTAGTGCTTATAACACGCAAACACGGGCATGTATGATAATATACCGAAATACACTATAGCAGTGAAGACAAAATTAGATGCATGATGATGTATAAGTGAATATTTTGTCACATATTGTTTTATATACTGAACGAAAATTGGCAATTCCTTATGTATTATTCAATTTATTGTATTAGAATACTGCAATATATGACACTTTCAATATATATTAAATAACTGAATTATTGAATTAATTGATTGTTAGGCTAATGTATGTTTGAGGAATTGGTTGCATAAGTGTATTTATGACAATCTAAACATCATTTTAACAGTGCAGGCTGCTGGACAATAACAGGAGTTGTAATAGAAAGGACATCAGGTGATGCAGTAGTCTGAGTATGTTGACTTAATGACTCAAATGCTCTTATTTCTGCAGATTTGTGTTTTAAGTAATCTATTAAGAACCTAAAAGTGGTTTAGTCTGACATTTTATCTGGATATTTGGGGGTGATTTGTGTGGAAATTGTCCTGATTTAGGACTTGAGTTCTTAAGACCCTGTTTCTTTAAACTTTATCACAAAAAAAAATAAAAATCAGTACTACATACTATAAAACCATCTTTGGGGCAGGAAGATATTGTAAATTTGATCTATATCTGGTTCCAATTTGGTGGAAATATGACCTTCAACCTTGTTTTTTTTTTTTTTTTTTAAACATACTGCATCAATTAATGGCACAACTTTCCTTTCCTTTCAGTGCAGAATAAACTTGTGGTTTACCCAGCAAAATTATTTATTTTGCACCTTTAAAAGATATTGTGACATTAATATTTCATTTGGGAGATATCTACAGTATCAATGACTTGGCAAGCTTTAAATAATTATTAACAGATTAGCACACTGTATAATATTAAGGATATTATATCAAATATTTTTGAGCCTCTACGAATGTGCTGATTTACCAACCAGCATTAATTTATGACAAGTCAAACAAACAATCAAATATATTATCAAATGTATAATAAATAAACTACATTTAATGAGGACTATGCTAATTAATACCTGATTTGGATGGAATGAAGCCAGTGACTGATTATGCAGACTAAAATCAATCATAGTACAACTTATGTAATGCAATGGCAAATATCCATCAGGAACTGATCAAAATGATTTCTTCCAAGAATGTATCATTATAATACATCATATGTTTTGATGTAGTTGCCCAAAAACCATCTGGAGGCTTTGTGGTCTCCCAACGGCAAAGGACACAGAGGAGCCTATTTATGTTTCCTTCCTTTTTGGTTCTGTGATCAGTTTGTAAATACTGGCAGTGGATTAAAGGCTAGTTATGCTGTTGTAAATGTGTTCTGGCTGGTGGCAGGTGAATGTCCTCCAGGTTACAGCATTATTTGACAATTACATCGCATGCAGCAGGCTACACCCATACAGGCCCTTCAGATAGCAAATCAAAAATACGAGATTACGCAAATATGAATATGCGTTTGAAAAATAAAATGATTTACTGCATCTTTATTGTGTTTATTGTATTACATAGTGGACATGGGATATATTAGAAATGCTGACGGATTGATTTTGAGCTGCTGACTGTATAGATTGTAAAAGAAAAAGATGGACGCCACTTCCTTCCACTATAAAAGTAAAGCCAAAACATTCTCAGTATGGCCGCTGACATCTTGTGAAAATGAAGAAATTTGGAGTCATTTTGGAGTCTGCTTAGTAGAGATCTTGAGGTGGAGCTGCGGAATCAAAGTCCCGCCCAAACTCCCGCAGGCCCAATCGCGATCTCAAAATTATGATTATTGATTCCCGTTTTTATAGCATCAAATAACTAGTATAAAGCAAAGTTAGATAAAAAAAAACACTTGGACATGCATCAGCAAATACTTAAAATGATGAAAACCCATCTTTGTAAAAAATATACTTGAAGTGTAATTTGATTGTTTAGTTTGTCTCGTAGGTCATAGGGCGTATGACCTATAATGCAGCCAGTCACCTGGGGGCGATCAAGACGCTATAGCTTCACTTCAAGACTCGTGCGGCATACTTGACTGTACCGTACATTTTTCCCAGCGTAAAAATATATGCTAACATTCCCAGTAACTTGAAAAAATTTTTATTTCTAAATGTCCTCTAAACATTCAAAATGTCTGTTTTAAAAACGTTTTTCATGGTTACATGAATTTAAAGAATGTATGGATGTTTAATTTTCAAACACTGTGTTTTTTTAATCATGCAACTGCCGTTTGAAATTAATTGGAATGCACAATGAAAAAACATGATTTCAGAGAATTATCTGAGATTATCTGTTTTTGCAAAAGAACTTCTGATCATTTTATATATATATATATATATATAAGATCAGAAGTTGTACAAAATATGTACTGCTAAAATCATAGTTTAAAAGAACTATTGGAAAGATGATACATGTTATATAATATTGCCATGGATGCCTCTGTCCATGCAGACCACACTGAAAATAATAACTTCTTTATCCTTTGGTGACACGTGGCCGTATTTAACAGAGAACACAGGAAATGTGTTTTTCATACAAACCATGTGTGTGGTTGTCTATCGTTGGAAAAGTCCATTCTCCGGTGTCACAGCTAGACACTTACATCATAACGTGATACTCTGAACTCTACAATGCACTAAAGAAGAATTTCACAGCAGGCCCATTCTAATAGGTTACCAAAACTATTTCTACAGAAATTACTATTAGGCTGCTTATATCTCTTAAAAAAGAGAAAATAATGCTATATAGAGTACTTAACCAAAGTCCTTTAAATCTCATTGCTGCTTGTAACTGTCCACAGTTTGTCCTTAAATGTTTCCATGCAAGTTTATTGTGGAAGAATAGCCTCCTAACCACAGTTCATGAGGGGAAATGTGCTTCATTTCTGTGTAATGTCCATTATACTTAGAGTTTAGAACTCTTGCCTGTTATATTTTGGCCAGATCCAGTCATAAACATCATGTGCCTCCTCGGGATACCCTGCAAATGAGTTTTTCTGACACACTTTGCTAGAGCGGATCCAAGACTGTACAGCTGTTAAAAAAACATATATCACTGTTAAAATATGTTTCCCAGCATATACTTTACAAATGTTTATACATAGCATTTCTTCATTCTCAGACGTATTCTCTTTGTTCAGTAGAATTCAGTAGAAGTATTTTTAGGGGTTTCATTTTTGTTCTAACATCCTGACAAAACATACTTTGGCATGTTTCAGTCTCTAAACGTTGACAAACTTTCAGATTGTGTGACAGCTGTGCTTTTTTGGACAGCATTCAGATACAAACAAAGTGCCAACCAACTGCCAGTCTTCAATAAATATCTAATTTCTCGGCATTTGGACTAATATATAATGCTATGCCATGTTTTGGCTATTATGTATATGCAGAATCTATTAGCATTCACTGGAAACTTACAGCATCTGGAAACCTGGTTATTTGACATTTTATGGCCTCTCCACTCAAAGCTCAAGTATGTATGCAAAAGTCAAATGGTCTTTCATTGAGAAGATAAACAACTCAGAAGAGGATTCTAATGAAGATTTTGCATTAACTACAACCATTTGAGAGGTTGAAAGCTCTGGGAAAAGTGCAGCATGTTATGTGGCTTTAGTAGGTAGGTTACAAAGACAAATGTGTGATTCCTGACAAAAACAACACTGTAAAAAATTACAGTTATTTTAACAGTAAAAAAGTGAAAATGTGAAAAACTTAAATGGTTAAATGGTTAATGGTAAATTCCTGTCAAATTTACAAGGAAAAACCATAAATTGACCTTCCCAGAATTCTGTGCATTGCATTTTTAATTTAGTTTGAATGTGATGTTTTCTTTGACAATGTTTCCTCTTAGTTTTCTCTTATCAGTTATATTTATTAGGGTTTTATGTTACGTGTAATGTTGTTAAATTCAAGTTTATTGCATTTTTCAGTTTAATGAGTGTTTTTGTGAATGACGCTAAGCACCTTCTATATATGTTACTATTTAAAAGCTGCTTGTAGTGGGCTTTGGTTCATCATGGGACTTTCTCATTATCACCTGCATTGGTGCTTATCAGTGCATTTCAATGTTACAAAACAGATTTCAGTATTAATAGGTTGGTACATTAACATTATATCAGTTAAGGAAATTACGGTATTTAGCTATAAATTTGACTTAAAACCGTAAAACTTATACCGTAATTTTTACGGCCAAGGACTTTTTTTTTTTTTTTACATTGAAGAGACAATAACATCTGCGAATCCCAAAACTCCCAGTCCACTCTGGATGCATTTATAGAAGTAGATTACTTTTCTTGGAAAAATCCTAGTGTGCATGGATCCAACTGCTATGTATCAGAATGCAGATTCAGATGGCGCTGTACACACAATCATTATCTTATTATGTGCTAAGAAATTCATAGTTTGGACCTTCCAGGACTAGGATGGAGAGCTCAGTCATTCCTCATGCTAGATGGTCATCCTGTGTCAGCTAAAGAGCCTATGAAAAGGAAGATAGTTACTGTTAATGATGGAAGAAAACCAACAGAAGAATGCAAAACGTTATGAAAAACAACTCAAAATGGCTGAAAGTGGTGACGGATAAACCTTTGGATAATTCATGAGTTCAAGATTCCCCCAAAGTATTTGCTTTGCTACAAGTATTTGTATTCTCCAGCATGTGATTAATAATGCCAAAATACCTCCTGACAGCTGCTCTCAATCTCTTTTCTGAAGGCTTCCATGGGACAGATGGCTTTGTGTGTCCTGATATATTTTGTTTTTATGTTTACACTCCATGTCAGCTTTAATATAATAAAATATGAGTTGATTTAGTGTGATCGTATTGATTTATTTAATTATTGTGCTTATTTATTTAATTATAACTTTCATAACTTACTGTAAGTATTTTTTTGGCAGGTAGTTAAACCCGGTTATGTAACTGTTAAGCTCCATTACCACTATACAAATGATGCAGCTAATTGAAACTGTGATTAACTGCGTAACTTCAGTATTGGAATGATAAGAACAGAGTAGATTTTCCATTATGTGTGTAGAAAGACACACACATCTGTTTGCAGATACAGAAGTTGTATTCATTGGAATAAACAGTTTCAAGTAAGCACTAAAAATTTTTTGATAACCTAAAAATGTGCTTCATGTTGTAACATCCAAACTAACTGGTTTTATTTAAAGGACGGTGTGATAGAGTTGTGTTGTTTATGCCTTATCATGTGGAGCTGCTACAGTTCAAAACTGAATTACTTACAGGAACTAATGCGAAACAAAATGCAGGATGTGGTTTCACAAAGCATAACATACTTAGGGTCATGAGATAAACAAGATAAATGTGTTACAATAATAGTTGAGCCACAAAAATAATAGTTCATTTCTTTGTCCTGCTGAACACAAAGGAAGACATTTTGAAGAAAGTTTGCAAGGCTGTTTTTTGGGAAAAAAAATGTAACAGAAAAAATCTGCTTTGTCATCTCAGGAATAAAGTACATTTTAAAAAATGTAGTAAAATGTTAAACATACTTTATGGTATTACTTTTAGCATATAAGGGTTCAAATGTAAGTAAGAGACATTTTTGCTCAAAGCCAAACAAATATAGTTGTATTGTTATTAACCTATTAGTTTGGATCCTTTATGTGTTATTTTAAATATTAAAGTACAAATAGTAGCCTACAAATCTTTTTTTTTTTCAAAATCATTGTTGGTTCTATATTTAGTTTTAACAAGTTCTTTCCACTATAATGAAGATCCGTTCAACCACACTATTAAAGAAATTAAAAGACAAGAAGAGGGAAGAGAGCAAGAAAATGAAGTATAATGTTGTAACATTAGCAATAAAGCATTCCATTTCAACCACTTATGAAAACCTGCGATGTAGGGAGTGCATGCATAGAGCCAGGATTCTCAACAGCATGGTATTTTAACTATGTCTTTTAAAAACAATGTGGTTATTAATAAATCCGGCAATGGTTCTTCCTTTTTATTGTAACTTTAAATTTCAGACATGTCACATAATAGCAATGTTTGGAAGTCAAATTTGGCAGTTGCGAACTCTCCCCACTCATGTTTTTACAGCAAAAGTTATAACTTCCCCTCCCGGGTCATTTGTTCAGTGCCTGTTGTCTTGGGATGCAATGTCTGAGACTGGGTAGTGACCTTTGACCCTTTAGGCAAAGCTAAACCTGTTTAAGTCTGTCAGTGTTGCAGATTTTTAAAGAAAATATCTCACATGCATATACAATTGAACAAAACCAGGGTGAGTAAACAGTGAACTCTTTCTTTGAAATATTTTTTATTTGCAAGAACATGCTCCCAGTCCATTTTGACATTTCTGTATATTCAAATCCAATCCTTACGTAACTTCAAAGAGCCATTTTTCCCCTCAAACAAGTCATTTCAAATATCTTGACAGATATTTGATACCTTCAAGAAGGTGTGAGGGTGTATGAGTTGCAACCCACCAGCATGTGTCGTGCAACCAACCCTTTCCCAGTTTCCGGTTCTTTGCATTGCCCCTCTTGCTTGAACAAGCTATTGAGGGTTGGGCTCCAACATAAATGCAAATGAAAGATATTATCTGAGCATTTGGATGTATACAAAATTACAAAAGATCAAGACATGATCACACATTTTGTTCTTCTGCTAACTAGATTGAGATCAGATGAAGTGACTCAAAGAGAAAGATCATACTGGAATCTGACTGTATAGTTCTTGGAAGCAGCTCAAATGAACCAGCTGCACCGTAGTGGGATGCATGTCGCCACTAGCCCCCCATCCGAAGTGTCCCGCTTTGACCTCCACCTCTGTGTTCAAATGAATAGCAGCAAGTTCAGTCTTGTCTTCTGAAAAATGTTTCCAGCTCCTTGCAATCTTAGTTGGGTTGGCTGTTTACATTTACGTGCATTTAGTTTATATATGTATTGATTGTGATCATTTATCTGGTCCAGGCTAAATATATATGTATATATTATTATACAGTGAAAATTGTAGCAATATTTATTACAAGTAAAAACACTATCCTAATATAAAATGTGCATAACGTTTTTGTAATCAGAATTTATGCAGTCAGCATTTTTTACAGCAGCAAAATAATAGTAATTGTGATTTTTCAAATGTTTTAATTTGCATCAAGCAGGAAATTTAGCTGGAAAGCTCATGCAGTGTTTCTTTTGTAGGATTTTCTTTAGGTAACGTGTGCTAAATTCCATATTGACACAAAATGTCAGTGCGTGACATGCTAAAACATAGAAGTTATGTAAAAATTCTTTAATATAGGTGTGCCTAGTCTCATCCCACATTACACTGGCTGCCTGAACTCACATGAATAGAGTGAATTTGTACCTTTAGGGAGGCAAAAAAAAGGCTTGAAGTTGATAAATTCACAAATACATCCCACTCTCTGTGAAGTCATGCATTAATCAAGTCATTTCAGATGGGTATATGGACTTGAAATACTTATAAACCTATCCTGAAATATCTGCTGACTGTGCTAAAATAAAAAAAAATAAAAAAATAAAAAAAAGTATAATGTTGTGTAAATTCAAAAACACACACAATTACAGGTCTAAAAGTTGAGTTTATTATGGAAATTGAAAAATAAATGTAAAGGAGCCAAAAACTGTTTCTGTTGAATTAAATTTGGACTGGAAACATGAAAATTCAGTTTGAGATAAAGCTTTGAGTTTTCAAAGCATGCTTTGTTCAGCACATTTGCGCATGGTTTATGCAAATGGACACACTTACATACACACACAAAACACTAAAGAAGAACATTTAACCTTTATCCCACCAGAAAAAAACAAAACATGAAAAACATTTGAGATTTAATAACAAAACAATGCAACATCTATATTTTAGATTTTACACCATCTAAACATGAGCACCATAAAATCATTGTCCATGCAACGGTAAACCCCAGAAAAATAAATTCATATTACTGGTTTAAGGCAGCTCTTCCCTACACCATGTATTACATATGAACATTTCCTTTTTTTTTGTTGGGATGCCTTAAGTGTACCGGGACTCCACACGTAATGCATGGTTGTACAAATATTTCTGAATTGTTTTAACACTACATCATCAGATTATCATGTCAAACCACATTTTACATAAAAAAAGAGAGAACGCTTGAAATATTTACATACGTATGGGGAATTTCATATTCCTGTTTGAATCAAATGTACTTTAACAAAATCTCTGTGGCAACAGGAATGATCAAAATTGATGAAGATCAAAAAGAAAATTTCCTTTTCTTATGCTTTTAACTCAACTCCAACCTAGTAGGTTCTGGACCATTGCGCAAGTAAATGAAGGAAGTATATGCTATACTCTTCAGGTCTTGTTTTCTACTTGTGTTCACAGCGGCTGGTATTGATTTAGGTTCTCCTCCGGGGTACTACTACAAAATATACAAATAAAAAAGGGGTTACCACAAGTTTACCACTTTAAAAGCATATTGCCTAGCATAAAACCTACCTGGTCTTCTTGAAGGCACTCTCCCCCCTGGAAACGAATTAGCAAAAGAAATAAATGTCAACCATGTCGGGATGATTTAGCATGACATAAAATAACTAATATCAGAATCTTACCTTCAATAAATCTGCTGATTTCTTCAGGGTTCTCGCCAAAATCTAGTGGAAAAAAAAGAAAAAAAAGAATGATACTTACATTTATCTGCTTATACATGAAGAACTAGAAAGAAAAGGAAAAAGGAGGAAATAGTGGTTGAGTCGACTGGCTTTACTCCATAGCCTGTAGCTAGAAGAGATCCCAAAGGTAAAAAGTATCCAAAAAAGAACAGTAAACCAAAAGGTTTAGTTGTCTTTTATCAGTATCTTTAGCATAATAAAATGCCAAACTGTAATCCGTTACCTGGAATATGACAAAATCTATTGGGGAAAAAAAGTTTGGAATGAGGATCTCAAAGTGGAGTTAGCGCTGGCGCTAGCATGCTAATAAAGTGTCACACTCTACCATAAAGCTCCATATTGGTGGAGCTGCTGACTGAATATTCAGGACCTGTTGATACAAAACATTAAGCAGGTGTCAATAACTGTGAAATCCATGTCCTGGAAACGATGGGTTCTGGCTTGAACTACAACTGTTGAAATATCACATGTGCTTTTTTATAGCCATATTTTTATCACATATTTGGAGTATGACAGTATGACTAAAAGACAACCCATTGCATTTTTATTCACATTTTATTTACACATGCTATACTTTTTCAAAAAAGTATTCTCCTAGCGTCACAAAAATGAAGCTGATCCCGTTTCAGTTGTATTTTCTAAATTTTTTGTACCCTTGAATTTTCAAATAGGTATATCTCAACCAAAAGCTTAACTATTCAGCTTTCAGATAATGTATAAATCTCAATTTTAGACACTTACAGTATGACTTGTGATGCAGGGTTACAGATTTATGATCTTTTAATGTTTAGGAAACACACACACATGCAGACGCAAATCATTTATATCATGGGTGTGTTAAATGATGTTTACCTTCAATGACTGTGGTAAAAGATGGATTTCTTTCGATGACTCTTGTAACCTTAGTCATGGTAGGATCACCTTCGATTACCCTGGTGACCTTAGTGACAGTGGGCTGACCTTCAATCACACGGGTAACCGTTTTCATTTTTGGTGGGGTCTCAATAACCCGTGTCACCTTCTTGATGATTGGCTCTCTCTGGACTGCACAGATAAAAAACAACAGTCATTAGACAAACAAAGCAATCTAGCCGTCTTATTAGTAATGAGTTGCATTGGTGAAAATTACCTCTGAATTTTATATAACTGAATTTTGGAGAAAACGGATAAAAACTATACGTACTGATAAATGTTAGAGGGATCTCCTGATACCTGTATCCAGAGACAAACTACAAAGGAAACACACACACACACACACATATATATATATATATCCAGTCTATTACAATTTTTAAGCATGTCAATGAAATTACAAAAAAAATAAAAATATGACATTTGGATTACACTACACATCTGCTTTTTCTGTATTTGTCTGTATTTGGTTGAACATAATCAAGTTAAGCCCAGACCTTTAGGATAACGGGTCCACAAAGAGGCCTTTATGTAAAATACTTCATGTTTAGGACATGGTTTTGAAGGAGCATGTGGCAGTTCAATACCTTAATCTGGATGTATCGGATGATCCTTCTTAGGAGTGTAAGGAGGTCCTGGTTCCCAACCGGTATATCTTTAAAACAGAACACAGTTCTTAAACATGGATTTGATTTAAAAAGGAAAAAGGCCAGTGCAAAGATCAAGGCATTATTTCATAACCCTCACCCTCAGGGTACAGAAGAGTCCTAACAAAGTGAATTACTCCATTTGTGGCCATCAGATCCGAATCAGGAACTTTCACAGTGTTGACATGAATGCTCTCATTTGCCTACAAATTGCAAAATGTTTTCAACAAATAAATGTTATAGTATGGGTATCATAACAAAACATACATGTTAAATATTACAATATAATGTATAGGGGATTTTGTTTTTACATAAAAAAATTGGAACAAAATATACAATGATAAAAATGATTAAACAAACAAAAAACTAAGAAATATACTGTATAACAATTCAGTTATACGTTTATTTTGCATATGACATAAAAATAAATGCAAAAATACTTATTTGGTTTGTTTCTTGTTATACTTTCTGTATGTTAGATTCTTGTTATATTGGGGAGTTGTATCTGAACTGAATGTTAAGGGTTACTTGGTGTAAGCTAATATTTGTATCCATAATAAATAATATACTGACAGATAATAAATATTATTTAGGTTATTTTAAACAGTTTACAGTATTATGATTAAATACATTTTTCATTTAATCAAAGAAACACAACCTGCAACTTTTTTACGTTTTAAAGTAACTGTATATTAAGGTTACTGAAAAAATCAGTTTACCACAAAAGTATTTTATGGTTATTTTTAAAACTATTCTTTACCCCTTTTGCACTTATATATAGAAACGTTTTAATCAATTCTCTGTAAAGGCTGTATCAAGATACTAGTTTTCTACAAAGAATATTTTAAAGATTTTTCTTACAGGAAATTCCCACCATAAAACTTTATATTACAGCTGGAATTATAAACTCGGATTAAGGTTCTCACATGTGTGTCCCTAAAACAGATGTTGTGACTGGAAATTAATTTCAAGGCTAGACAACCAGAGTGCTGGATACTTACATACAACACCTTCAAATTGCTGCCCTGGAGAGTTTTCAGGAGGTTAGTTACTCCAGTCTCCAAGCCTCCTCCGATGAAGACGCCGTTACTGAAGTGATAGAGCAGGATGGCTCTGAGGGCGTTAACGTCACCTGATCACAAATAAGAGACGCTGTCACATACTTTAGCCTCGGTCTTTCATCTTTAATCTCATTAATCCTGAATAAAACACGGTCTAACAGTAATTCTAGATGTGGTGTGTCTTGAAAATGACATGTACAGTATCAAAGGACTCACTCTTCAAAAGAGACAAGTCTCTCTCGCTGAGCCCTGCAAAAGCCTCATCTGTGGGAGCAAAAAGTGTGAAATCTCCTTCCTGTTTGAGCAGATCAGTCAGGCCAGCTGCCTCCATCAGGGACAAAAAGATCCTGCAGCAATGAAATAATACAGTCAAGACAAGAACAAGAAAGCCATCTTCACTTTGACTGTGCAAACATGTTATTTTTCTCACTTAAAGGCTCCGTTCTTCACCAGAAGCTGGTACATGCTTGAATCTGCTGCCGTGATCAGGCTCTTCATTAGATGGAGGGCACCGTTACTTCCTTCTTTGCTTCCACGGATCAAGCAGGCGTTCTCAATGCAGACAGCCTGCGTAGTTAAAATATTACGAGACAGTTCACTTCCTCTGAGGTTACTAATGGAAACTGTTTGAGCTATTACTTGCAATGTCAATAAATGTCAGTGTAAGTAATGGGCAAAGAATAAGAATTTATACACCTGAGATTTTATTTTATTTTATTTTTTTACTTTATATGTTGTTCAAATGCTCCCATATGACAAAAAAGGATGAATACAGATGTAACCCTGGGTTAATTTCTGTTCTTATTATATATTTCATTATTTTAATTTATTCACATTTCATTATCATATTTATTTGTA
>JAUMHI010000057.1:12908914-12950267 GCA_032359435.1 Enteromius unitaeniatus | reverse complement strand
ATTTGATTTATCGTTGATTCCCTTTGTTTATTTATTTATTTTTTGGAATAAATTTGTATAGCTTTCCTACTTTGTGTAGTCGCTCAAATAGTACTGAGAGGTTACTACTATTTGTGAACAACAATTTATAAAAATCCAAGCAAACTTTAAAAAGCAGTAGTACAGCAGGAGGGTCATAGTCTGATTTTAGTTTGAAGTAAAATCACGTCGAGAGACACAACTAAAAGGAATCCGGGGTTAGCGTCGACAATACCAAGGGGGCGCTACACAGTATATTTGAAACATATTATAAGTATGTGTTAATGTATTATGTTTAAAAAATACATTTAGAAAACATGCAAAAATAAGAAGGCATTTTACAAGTTTATCAAACCTTAATTACATTTTAGTAGGTGGCACTGCCAAAGTGACTATTTTTTTATGTATTTTTTTACAATATATTTTGAATGTCAAACAAAGGGCAAATATCTGATGAACAAATATTTAAAACACATTTCTACAATAACATTTCAAATAAATATTATGTAGTAGCCGTCTCATAAAAATACTATAAAAGTTAATATAAATAATTGAATATATACTTACATAAATACTACATATAATCAGTATGTTATATATTTAATATACTGTATATTTTTTGCCATTTCATTGCGCATTCAAATATATGATCAAATAAACAATTAAATGAATTAAGTAATCATTAAATTAATTTATTCTTTTAAATTATTCATATATATATATATATATATATAAAACAATACTGACTGTGCGGTAGACGAAGACTCTGAGAAATTTTCCGGCGAGCGTTTCCAGACGCTGACCATTATACAGCTGACTCAGCACAATTTTGCTCTTCAGGATGTGGTTTTCCAGAATGATCTTCAGGAAGCTCTGGTCCATGGACATCACCTCATCTAGAATGCAGAAGAAGAAAAAAAACATCATATGTGTCAACTGCAACATGTTAAAACTCAGGCGACCTTTAGTGGAGAGCAGTTTTATGGAATGTGCATTCCCAGACAGGACTTTTAGTTATTGTAACCCCAGGCACTGTCCCTTTCCCCACACAGCCTAGTAAAAAGAACAATTTACCCTGTTAATATAATGTGATGAATGTGTTCACCTGTCATTAGCAACAAATGAACTACAAACATGTGATGATGAGGTGAAAGATCCAGCCTCCTAGCCTCCTGTGAGGTCTGAAACCTTCTATTTGGGAGGTGGGTTAACAGAAGCTTTCGCCTCCTCTTTCTTTCACCAACTTTTCAGCGCTGGAAGCCCGATGAGACGCGGAGATGAACAAATACAGCTACCCTGCCATACCCTGTCAGCAAACTGTCATTTTCCATACACATGCACTGTATGTATCTGTTTTTGCACCTGCTATCCCGTGAGGAATCAAAGTTATAGTTATGGGACGACGGAGGTCAACAGAGGCACATCAGCAATTGAAAGAACACAGGCTTTGCTAAGGTAGAATTAAAACAGACAATGAAAGAGAAGAAACCAGCAGCTGTGTTAAGGCAAGGAGACCATGAAAGTTTGTCAAAGAGACTGACGTGTATTTAGACATGTTTGCTCACCGTTGAAAGCTGTGTTGAGTGGAGCCAGAAGCGTGTACTCAGCCTGGGGTCTCATAGCTGCAGACAAGCCCAGCTCTGTCAACATGTCACTGAAGGTGCCCTGAGATTGTCCAACCAACTCCATAACCTGCTTAGCTTTTGAAAAAAATGCACATTTTTAGCCTTATATTTAAAAAGCATGTTTGGAGGATGGTAGGAGGTAAAGCTTACCAGAGTCGGGCATGAGGACTTGATCGATGAGGTGGATGACTCCATTGGTGGTGACTATGTCCTTTTTGAATACCATCTTGATGCCGTTGACTGTGAGACTATCTCCATTGCAGCCAATCTCAATATTGCTGCCCTCCAGGGTCTCATAAGATGTGCCGGCCATGATTGCCTCAGAGCACTGAACAGAGTTCAGCAGATGGTAGTTGAGGAGAGCTGGAAAAGAAGAAACATTAGTCTCTGTCATCTGAGAACATCTGTCATTCTTCTTACACGCCTCTTGAGATATGAGGAAATCATGGAAAAATGACATTTGTTATGTTTTTAGAATGTATCAAATCAGGTAAAAATCACAAAAGGGAATGAGTCTGATTTGAAAACGCTAAATGACAATTTTGCCCAGTGATTTAACACAGTATTTGTTTCACATGAATTAGCTTGAAATCATTTGGAAAGCACAGTTCTAGAAAGTTTAGGCAGGACATGTGGCAAAAAAAATTCCTTGGTAGTTGATTGCAGTTTTAATTCTAGGGTGCATTTGATTGAATAAAAATCTATGTCATCAAATTTCTAATGCCATTTGCTGGAAGAGAATGGTTTTAAATTTGAGAAGCATTGTGTTCATAACTTACAGACATTAACCTAAAGCCTCAAAACTAAAAAATTTGTCTTCAGAATTCTATGGTTTTATATATAGATCATGTAGATAGCATGCAAATGCTTGAATGTAATCCATATGACACTGCATCTACCATTCATTTCCACGAGGGGTCCTTGGGAGCCTTTGGGTCCTTTCTGAGTGAGTCTCTCAGCAGCTCCAAGTCCTTTGACTGCAAATGGAGCACTCTGATCTCCCGTCAAATATCTGACTAGAGACTAATAAAAGGGCAGAGATCCCATCGCTGCTAAATTTCACTGGATTGTAAAGCTAACAGCTGTTTCCTGTATGTATGTTTTTGGCAAGACAAAGACGATGCTCTTTTCAGAAGGTCTGAGATATATCTCCTTTGGCCTTACAATGAACATATTGTTTTAACAGTTATAAAATGCATCTCTCTGGAAAGCACAAACCATTGGGTTCAAATTGATGTTTTCTCACCGCGTGCTAAATTTGATGATATTATATGCTGTGAATAGTTAACTGCACCATGCATTACTATCTAGGTTAAGCTTGGAGTTTTTCTTTTTTTTTTTTTTTTTCCCTGGCTTCTCTCAATGAAATTCGCTTAAGCAGCAGATCGAATATCTTTCCAGTTGGCACAACAGATTTGGCCATAATATTAGTTTTATTTTAGTTTTCACTCAAGCAGTTAATATAACCCTTAGTGTATTTTAGACAAACCTTATATTCATGAGAGGGGGGCATTACGTAATTCTTTTACATGATCAACGGGAAAGTTAATGTTTCCGAACTCCAAAGCAAACATCAACCACAGTATTTTGAAAATACTGTAAGACCTACCCATAAACTTTAGTTATGCTGCCGAAAACCTTCAGATTTGATCTCATCTCCAAGTGGCTCAACTGTATCCATGTCTAAATCTCAAAGTAGTCCCATAAGTGTGGTTATGGCACTGTTTGCCAACTGTCTGAGAATTCCAGGTCTACAGCTTGGGGTACAGCGGGCCCATCTGGTTTGAAAGGGAGTGAAATAACACTCGCCTCACTCAGTTGACTCTGATCAACAAACACGCCACGAGGGAACCGCCAGCCCCTTGATTTCCTGCACCTTTGTCTCATTAAATAAGAATAAAGCCTTTCTTTGTGCCAAGTCTGCCATCAATATGGGACTTAACGTTTCCCTTCTGCAAGTTAAAGCACTCCGTTTGAGAATAGTGCATGGGGCTTTAAGTCTTGGTGCTTGGGTTTACCTTGGAGGGAATTCTTGTCTTCCATAAGCCTGTCCAGAACCTCTCTATCCAGCTTGTCAAAGGCTTCATTGGTTGGGGCGAACAGGGTGAAGTGTCCAGGTTGACCCAGCTTCTCAATCAAACCGGATGTAGTGGCCACAGTCTGGACAAGAAACAGAGCATAAACAACTTTGCTTCATGGACTACATGGCTTCAAGTTTCCTTAAAACTTACGTTCAAAGTACTCAGGTCGTCATCCACTTCGATCATATCCTGAATAGTGTTGCCAACGGCTGTGATGACGCGGTCAATGACGTGTACCACTCCATTGGTGGCCACCTGGTTGCCATGAATGATCCTGGCACAGTTCACTGTGACAACCTGAACGAAAACCATATGTAAAATTAGTTCCTCATGGAGACACGAGTAACCTATAACCTAACCCTCAATTTCTCAAGATATCAACTTACCCCATTGGAGTAATGATTGATGAGCAGGTTCAAATCATTGTACATAGAGGTGGGGGTCATTCCGTTCTTGAGGTCTTTGGTAAGCAGACGTTTATTGACCATGTGGTAGTGAAGAGCATTGTACAACTCGATATTAACATTGCTCACCAAACCATTCCTTACTTCCTGTAAGACACAGAGCAAGGCATTGCAAAACAGTCGAGGAATAACTCAATTTTGCAATGCAATGGGAAAGAAGGAATGAGATGTTACCGGATTGAGAAGATCCCAGGCATCATTACTGGGGGCGAAGAAAGTATATGATCCAGCACCTTCGATCTCTTTCCGTAGCGTGGACTGATCAGAGTAGTCCTGGGTCATTGTGGCTTTGACCAGGCCGAGGGTGCCAAAAACGTTGTCAATGGGAGCAACTGCAAGATAAGTGATACAGATTGGCTGCATGATTAGCTCTGAGATTGCAGCTTTCAAATTAGGTTACAATCTGATAAATGCATTGACAATATAGCCATACTTCATGTTTCTCCAATGTCTGACTGCTCAGTAAGCAATTATTAAGAAACCAACCTGCAGGACAGCCACGCATGCCATCCAGCTTCATGTAACCTGGGCAGCACTCATACAACACAGTCCTGGATGAAGAAGGAAGACAGAAAACAAGAAGAACATGTGTTAAGTGAGCATTGAAGCTCACACATACGGCGCCATTTGAAAAAATACAATACCAGTAGTGTACAGACTCAAATTATATTTTTTCCTGGATGCCATTCACTCGTCGTTACAAGCTATCCTGGTTTTAATGATAACACAGTTCATGGTCCTGGACAGACAGTCTGTCCATATGGTAACTATTAACTGTCTTTGTACATAAACATGCTATGTGGTCCTGAGGTTTGTGCCGTATTCCACTATCATTATGTTGTCACAGCATTGCATTAATACTTTAAGTGCCCTGAAGCTGAATGCTCAGACCAGCTTGGTGGTTTGGTAAGGCTGAGGGGTATTTTTTGGATTCAGGATGCCTTTAAAACAAATGTATAAAGTTGGTTTTTGGAAGTTACAATGTACAATGGAAGGAAATGTCGAATCAGCAGTTTTCCAGTAATGAAGGGCACATACTATGGTTTTTCTGTTTTCATTGAAGGGGGCTCTTTAAACCTTCAAACCAAGCTTGTAAATATATTTCCATGACCACACAAATTGAATCTCATGGATAAAAAGCCATTTTGTTCTTGGTAGAATTAAGAAACCAAAAATATAATCTAAAATATATTTATATATACACATACATAATTCTCTAAATATAAATGTACACATCTGCATACCAAGTTCTTTTACTAAGCATCATGTTAATTAAGGACTTGTAAGTTTTTGACTTGTGTAGACTTTAAGACTTTTAATTAGGATTTTAAATACCACCATAAACAGATTTTTTTATGTATAATTATTGTTTATTTCTTTTCCATTCTCTTCATTGTGTGATCAGCCAGTTCCAAGTTCATATGCATCATAACAGGCTCTTAATATAATATAATGGGTTCAATAAAACTCACCTAAGCTATTTATACCAACTATAGTAGCTATATTGTATAGAGTTAATAAATAAGTTACTGAATTAATAAATAGCTTTTAATGGGAAACAGGTTTTTTATATGGTCCTCTGAGAAAACACCACTGGAGAGTTACAATCCGCTGAGAAGTTTTAGCTGCGGTGGAGATTCACAGATGGACACTCACAGGATGGTCAGGGTTAGTGGGCTGCCGCACTTAGAAATCTCTACACCATCAAAATGGTTCCATGTGATGCAAGTTGCTGAATTCCCCAAATAGATAAAACAGCCTGCAAATCATCAAATGAGAAATGACATCCAGTGCTGAGTTCTGTAGAACATTGGAAGCGGACAAGTCTTTGATTGTGCAATCACAAGACTGCAAAACCTGAAACCTAATTCCAATAAATTGGAATTTATACTGAAGTTATACTCTATGTGACCGCCTTACAAAGGGATCCAGAAGCAATAGTTTTGGATCATTTCTGGTGACTGAGAGTTCTATGGAAGTGAAGCACAGTGAAAGGGGAGGCAAGGGATGTCGATGAGGTCATTACAGTCTCGCTAGAACATGAGCTTCTAAAGATTCTCTCCCAAAAACAGGAGGAAAACATGACTCCTGTTGACCAGACACTCTGAGGGAATACGGCTACATTAATCGGAGAAGGTCAGATTTTCCAATTTCACTGAAGTTCTCCCTAGTGAGTCACCAGTTGAAAGGATCCACAACATTACACACATGTTCAAACCATTAGGATGGAGTTAAAACCATCAGATGGTGGAGATATCAAGCAAAATATGTCTATATAAGCTTTGTACAATATCAAACCAATGATCTGAATGAAACTGAACAGTTCAAAAGTAGTAATCTTCAATCTTCCCTCATATGCATGTTGAGCACCAATCTTTTTGAGAGATCTAGGACTGTCATACTCATCTCAATTATGCAGGATAAACACACTAAACCAGATATTTGCAAAGATTGCCAGACCGCTATGTAATGGTCTGCTGAGTGCAGAGAAAATACTCAGAACAGTTCCTGGATTTCCAATAATTAAAACTGCAAGGGAAGCAGAAAATCTACAGAATCTCGCAGGCAAGTCTGGATTTGCAAGTAAGGAAGTTTGAAACCACTGGAGGTTACCTCACAACGTTGCTGTTTGGTCACACGTGAATGGTCCGGGTAACCTCTTTACGATGCCGTTTCCTCTCTTTTCCAACCACGGAAAAAGAATTTGAAACCGGAGGCATAACAAACTCAACATGAACCAACGGTTGTGGTTGACCATGCTGTTTTCCAGAAACCACCAGGTCATTACTGGAGCCTTCACAGTAAGACTCTGCACTCATCTTACTACACATTGTTGATCTTGATGTTGCAATTTTGTTGTTGTTTCACATTTCACATGTCATTAGGTTAACTTAGTTTTGCGAAAGAGCTCCACAAAAAATAAAAGATCCTGCTGACATTTCCACCTAGCAGACAGCTGTGTATTTTTGCCTTAGGACAGAAATTTAAGGAAGGGTGTTTCAACACAAGCCAAGCACCCCAGGCGTGCTCCACTTTTTTCTTTAATCACTCATGGCATGTCCTGACAATGTCAGTCGGTCTCACCATTTTATACCAATTAAGGTTCTGCAGTTCTCCGGTGGATTGTGAGAGGGCTGTAGCAACGCATGGAGTTTAGTTACTAGCAGTGGAGTAATTCTTTTTCTATTTATCCATTCTTTGTTTTGGGAGCCAGGTTGAACTGTAAATATACTGCTGCTGTCAAATTCTTTATTTTTCAGAGTTGTTTAAAGCATTGCAAATTTGACTATTAGGCTGCATTTGGAACCCAGCTTAAGGGGGAAAGTATATGTCCATGTAACTGTTGTAAATCTTAATGCACTCTTACCAGCTGGGACAGTAACCTTTCACCTTTGACCACTGAAGCAGCTGGAACCTTTCAGTGTCTGTCAAAGAGACAGAATTTGTAAAAGCCAGAAATCATAAAACATCACACTTACGCTTTCTTTCCACAGATGGCCCCTTGGTACCAATTACGGCAAGTGCTGAAGTATTTCTTCTTTGTCCCCACCACTTGCTGGAGAGCACACACATTTGGTCTGGAGAGAAGTAAGACAGGGAAAAATGAGTGAAGCACAAAAGAACAAAAGAACAAAAGAAGAACAAAAATTAATTAGCTTTTTGTGTGTGTGTTTTTCTTTAAAACTGGGACAAAATGGTTTAGCTTTGATGTAATAAAGGTAAATCAATTAATAAAATACATGGACAGTCATTTTTTTTATTAATAAAATGTATTATTAGAAAATTGTAATTAAACAAAAATATAAAAAATTAAATGTATCAGATGAAAAAAAGATTAAAAGTAAAAGTAAGATATTATTCAACATTTTTTTTATTCTTAACAGACTTTTTTAGTTTAAATATTTTAAGAAGTATTACTCATTGTGAGCAAAAAAAAAAGTATATATAATATTAGGAATAATAATAACAACAACAAATATAAACACTTCAAATTTCTAAATATAAATCATAATAACTTTTCATATTTTAATATTAACAAATAAAATCTCTTACCCTTCTTTCTTTGCTCGGATACGACTATGTGCGACTATCTTGTCGTAAGCTGAGGAGTCTGCCTGGTCAAAGGCAGACAGCACAAAGAGTGCAAAAGTAGCTGCAAAGAGTAGCTTCATCCCTGCTTTCCCCACTGTGAGACTTCAGAGCAAGAAATGGGCTCCAGCTGAGAGGGAGAGGGCTTTTATAGCTTAGCTCTCAGCAGCAGGAGAGACTGGCAAACTATCAGTGCACCAGCCTTTCCTGTTCACCAGTGTGTCTCTATGATCTCACCGCTTAATACTGAATACAGTAAGCAAAACATAAAGAGTGGAGGATTAATGCAACAACGTGCTGAGGTGTGAGAAGAAACTGTTGTAGAGTTCCTAATGAATCAATAATAATATAAATGGGGAGATATGTAGTCCATATTAGGATTGGTACAGAACTTGCATGTTTTTAAAATATTTGATAACATTTATTTTTTTACTGATGATATTTCACTGCAGAACAGAACAGAAAACCTGCAGAAATATGCAACATATGTATGCTGTTACACATTGATTTCATAACTGACAATGGAAAGTCTGAGAAATGATTCTAGTTTGCATTTTTCTCATTTGATTTCACATTTTTTTGTATTACAAAATATAGAATCAGAATAACTGTTTGATTGATTTATGAACAATATGACCATGTCTCATAGGACTTGAATTTGATGCTCCAAAAATACCATCTGAAGCCAGAACATCCAAATGTCTAAGTTGGGTTACACTTTATTTTAGGGTGTCTTTGTTGCAGTGTATGTACTGAGTAATATTAATTAACTACATGCACTTACTATAAGACTAGGGTTAGGATAAGGGTTAGGCTTAGGGTTACTTGCATGAAATTATGCATAATTTATATTTATTATTACAGTAAGTACATGTAATGTGTAATCATGGCGCCTTAAAATAAAAAGTTACCCAAAGTGATTGTAAATTGTCATTGTCTGTTCTGTGTTCTAATTTCCTCATAATCTTTCCAAACTTTTTTAAATCCAAAATTATTAAATAGCTTATTTCCAACCATAAATGAACATTGGATCCCGGATTTTCACTGTTCTCAGACTTTTCAACCTCATGGATATCAAAGTTATCTAAGGAAAAAATGTTTTGTTGTAAAAAAAACGTCTAAGGTTACATCGGTTACCTACGTTCCCTGAAGGAGGGAATGGAGACGTTACATATGGGATCTCATATGTAACGTCGAAGTGAACTCGACTGAAGGGGAACCCAAAAGCTGCAAGATTAAAGTATAAATCAATTTTACGTAACACTATATCTTACGCCAAGGATCCAAATTTTGACACTAATACAAATCAAGCCCTGAGGTATCTGATACAGCAATTTCATCCAGAATCATGTCTCTGTGCTTGGCTCACTCTTGTGGCCAGATGCAAACATAACTATGAAAAGATGATGGTATCTAAAACAGCCTTTGGAACCTTTTGGAATGTGTGGCTCCATCTTGTGGAAAACCATTACAACAACACCAACAAAATAAGATAACGAATTTTTAGGGCGTCAAGTCAATTCTTAAAAAGAAAATAGAGGTTTTAAATATTATTCACAGTTATTTATAAGAAATAAAGGCAGTGCAGTGAATATAAATAACACCCTTTCCAAACTCTCACCCCAGTGGTCCCCAAACATATATTGGCATTTAGGGCTTTTTTCTCTTCTAACCCAACAATCAAATTGCAATGAAAGGCTCTTGATCTGACCCGTCCTAATAATCAGTCAAAACAAGATTTGAGTTATCTTTTGAAAAATGTGATGTTTAAAATAGTAACGTAGAAACACAGAAACGTTTCACGAGACACATCTGGAAATAGCTCCTTCCCTTTCTTTTCACTCTTTCTCTTTTCCATCACTTTCTCTGTCAGTGCTTTTATGGCTTTGGAAGAAGTAGTGCTGCAGTGTTGCATGCGATGCTGTCGACAGAATTGGTAGTAAATATCAGAACATGAGCATAATCCCCTCAAGCTGCAGAGGGATTCTGCTGTAAACAGATCACGGGATGTGAAACTAAAGTACAGGCGGTGTGGCCAGGTCCAAGAAAAATTTCCAGCCCAATGACAACTTAAAACTCCCCCAAATGGAATGAAAACAAGCACAATTTTTCCAGGGTCCTATCAGATTAGACTTGACAACTGAATTCCAACAAAGGGCTTTAAAAACATGATATATGTATGTGTATGTGTGTGTGTATTTACAGGGCTGTCGCTAGGAATTCTGGGCCCTGTACACTGAATTTGCAATGGAGCCTCAAAATCACGTTCAACAAATCAAGGCCATCTGGGCCACAAATTACCTCTTGAATGTTTTGATGTGTAATAGAGCCTTCAATTGGATTAAATAAATAATTAAATAAAAAAGGAAGGAAATGAATACTGATGGATATTCCTCAATTAATAAATTAATACAACAAACGTAATAATGCATTTTTGTCACAGCAAAATTGATTTTGAGCTAGACTGCTGGAACATTACTGCTAAATTTAGTCACAATTTCCTCACCCTCATGTTGTTCAAGTTTGTAGTTAAAAAAATAAATAAAATAAATAAAATAAAACATGAAGAAACTACAAAACAATTTTTAATAAAATTCAAATATTCCCCAATATAGAATAACAGTAACATTTAAATACATTTCTGCCAACACATAAGCTATTTGCACAGTGTTAATAACTTCAAGTTAATATGGTGCTGAACTGACAAGCCTACTGGTGTTTTTGTTGTCGTGGCTGTTTTCAGCGAGCCTAACTGCAGAACCTTTAATGTTCTCAATCACTTGACTGTGTCTGAACGCATCTAGTGAATAGCTATTGTAAATCGTCTTTGACGCGCGTTGTGATGTTTGATTTGTAATGTTACATTAAAGGCTAAACACGTGTGCCAGTCAAATGAAATGAAAAATGAAATGAAATGACGTGACAAGTGGCCAGGTATGGTTTCCCATACTAGGAATTTGTGCTCTGCATTTAACCCATCCAAGTGCACACACACAGCAGTGAGAAGTGAACAACCACAATCAAGTGCAGCAGTGGATGTTGCCAAGTATTAATTCCCAGGGGATCTATACCCACTCATAAACTGTTCCACTTCATTTTTTCGGAAAGAAACACACGTGCATGTTGGTTTTGTGATTTATGGGGACTCTCCATAGGAGTGTGGTGTTTATACTGTACAGACTGTATTGCCCTACACTGACCCTACATGTCCTCATCAATCACCTTCATATTGTAATACCTATGTCATACCCATGTCATTATACTCATTGTGTCCTCATGAACCACTTAAACATGCACACACATATCTATCTATCTATCTACGTATATATATATATATATATATAAACCTTTAACTGAAAGTTATTAGTTGAATAGTTCACCTAAGAACTTTCTGTTCTTGGAACATTTGTTTATGATTATAAAAACATAAAAAAGAAAATGCCTAGAAAAAAGATTCACAGCAAATTTTTCATCGCTACCACATTTACTGCAAAGACACAGGGAGCGACTCATTTCAAAAGTAACAAAGCCTGAGAAACTATCTGCTGACAATTTATTCTCTGCTAATTGAAAACAGCATGGTGTGCCCCCAGATAAAGGAGCTGCTGTGAAGTCAATTAATTAAAGAACAAGAGCAGCCACTGCGTGTTACCATAGCAGCAAAAGACAAATAACAAGCAATTGTGAGAGATTTTTGAGAGACGACATGGTGTGCGCAATGAAAAACTTCCAGCATATCAAATGTCTTCATTTTTCAAGTCACTTTTTTTTTCCAAAAACAAGTTTACAATGTAACAAATATTAAGCATAATTTGTGGGCATGAAATTGGAGAAATACAAAACTGAAATTGCGAAGAGGCGTAAGGCGAATGCAAACATAAAGATAACAAAGAATATGAACTTGTAGTGTTTCACTGGGAGGGAGAGATTTTATTTCTCATATAGCCACAATCGAAATATTACTGAATATCATACGGTCCATGAAAGTCAGGTGAAACTGTTATTTATAGGAACTCAAAACATTTGAAGAGTTAGAAACTTATCCAACATCACAATACTGAGGATAGTGCCTAGAAATCTGTAACACATGTAACCAGTATAGACATTTGTTTTATACTTAGATTGCATAGTCGTATATGTATTTATTTATTTTTAATCAGGCTGTGCAATTGTTGTATGTCATGTGCAAATAAATCTAGATGATTTGGATCTCAAAGGAGATTAAACTGTATTTTTTTTTTTGTTTTTCAGTTTTTCAGGCTGCATTTATTTGATCCAAAATAAAGTAAAACAGCAATACTTTGAAATATTCTTACAATTTAAAATAGTTTTTTTTTGTTTTACAGTATTTAATTAATATTTTTTAGCAGCCATTATAGGAAACATTTTTTATTATTATCAATGCAAAAGCTCTTGTGCTGATTAATATTTTTGTGGAAATTGTGATCCTTTTTATTTATTATTTTTTTTAAATGATCAGAATTTATAATAAATAAAAATCTTGTAACATTATAAATGTACCAAAAAAACCTCTGCTCAATTGAATGTATGCTTAAATAAAAAATATTTTTATTATTATATGTATAATCATTAAAAAGCTGCAATAATAATAATAATTAAGTTATTTTTGACAAAATAAGAGGATGCTGCACAGTGAAAACGTGAGGTTAAATACATAAGATAAAAATAAAATAAAAAAACTATTCAACAGGTTAGTTATACACTGTGTAGTGCTTTCCCGAGCTTTGTCCATTTCTTATCCTCCAGATTTATAGTTGGTTTTGGCATCTGTAATGCTGGGAAGTTTCTTGAGCCAAAAAACAACCTAGCAAATATCATTTCCTGAGACAATTCATCTCGTAAAGCCTCACCTCTGTGCATTAGAAAGGATACTGTATCGTCTCTGACAAAGTACGTCAGCTGAATTTGAGATTCAGATAATCCTTGGATACAAAAAGAATGAGTTTATTTATCTAAAGTTCATGTGAAGATGCAATGTGCTCTTTCTCTTGGTCCTCCTGCACACATTCCTCTTCCTCCATCAGGCCCTTTGATTCATTTTCTTCCTGTTCAGCTTCTTCTGCCAGAGGTTCCTCAGCCGTTTCCTCTCTCACCCAGTCTAATATGTCAGAATCCAATTCCTTTGCCTCTTCGGTGAGTGAGTAGATCTTATTTGAATTGAGACTGTTTAGTTTCTTTGGAAATAACCCAAAGTCTGTGAAATCCTTAGGGAAGTCATTCCTGGCTTTGAGTATCGGGTCAGTTAAAACTACGGCTGATCCATTGGCCAGACAACTGACAGACTCCCTCTTCTCTTCAGATTTTTGCTGCTGTAGCACTGCAGTGACATCGTACAAATGTAGTTTTTTGTTCTGCGGAAGAGCCGAGGAAAATTGAAGTGAACTGTCTGGATGCGAAACATCGGAGGCAACTGTCTTGTTTGCACGAGTACTTTTCCGGTTGCCTTTCATCATTCCAATGACTTCATAGCGGAAGCTAGAGATGTCCTGCTTCAGCTCCTGTTGAAGTAATGAGAGTCCACAGTTTACTTGGGTTTTTATACAAAGTGTCTATTTAAAGGTGCACTATTATTTAAGCTGTGTCTATTATTTAAATTGTTTCTTATAATAACTAGAATTTTATATGTAAGGACTGGTAAAACACAAAACTACTATCTGATCTAAAATCAATGTAAACAAGAAATAAAATCTTCAGTGCTTTCAGTGCTTACTTTGAAATTCTCCTCTGTGAGTCCCTCCTCAGTCTTGGCGTCTCGAATCATAGCTGCCACATATCGTTTTACTAAGTTTCTCAAGACCTCCTGCATTTAGGTAAAGACCAGTACAATTCATTGGTGGATAAATAACAAAGAAAATCTAAACTAAATAATAGAAATGTATTTCTGCTGATAAGCTACCTGGTATTGGTGGTTGAGTCTCACGTTTTCAGCAGCTCTTCTCTGAAAGGATGATAGGAAGGGCATTTGTAAATCAGTAATTCTATGTCTGTTCTCTGCTATATTAAAGTGTCTTCTTACTCTTGGAAAGCCAAGCATGCTGGACATCTTATGAGACATATTTAGTTATAATGAAATGTCATTGCTGCATTACATGACCTTAACCTTTTCAATAAAATATAATTGACTTTTCTCTCGTGTCATATTCCCAAAAATTTCCCAGAGGAACCTTCCCGAGGGATTAATAAAGTTCTATCTAATCTAATATGATTATTCCAAATTCAATATAGGAGCCAAGAAGAAGAAGAAACAAAATAAAGTGTTTTTACTAAATCTCACCCCCAATGTTCCAAATGTCTCAGTCCTCTTTGACCTTCTTTTGAACACATGCACCTTAATCCATGTAATCAGGTAACATATGGATTTGGGACTGGGGATAATGTTGAAAGGAGGTGGCAATGTGCCTCCTTCCTCAAAATAACTCATCCATAATTTAGTTCTGGCAAATTTCCACTCAATATCAGCATGATCCTTCGGAAAAGCCAGAACACACTATATGTGAGAGGCACGTCATCACTGAGAACTTTGTACCATATTTTCTGGAATGTATATCAAGTTGCAATTTGCAAAACATGCACAAAGCCCAAAATGTACATGATCTCAAGTTTATCTGTATAGAGTATTTCCTATAAGGGGATAGTTTCAGTTTTGCTTTAAGACTATTTAGGCTTGCTGTGTTTGTAATTTGTTTCATAATTCTATTTTTGATTCTTTTATGTACTGAATAACATTAATAGTCATGTGCAACTTGTTTTCCCAGAAAATATGGCATATTTAACACGTAACAATTACTTGAGTAGTATGTCATGACAGTATGTCTACAAATGCTTAGGTAAGAATGAACTTACAGCGATATGCTGATACGAATTGTTCATCATGGCAATGAGCATATTGAGGAGGACCACCAAGGAGATGATGTTATAGGTACCAAACATGGTGGCACCCACAAATTCTGTGAACTTGTGGTCAGCTTTGACATTGGTCACATACAGATTGATCAACCCAAAAATGGACCAAAACAATGACTGCAAGGTCTCAAATAACCTACAAACAGAGTATAAGCAAGATTAGAAAAGGTAGTTCAAACTTATACTTCAAACATTTTCATTTTGATATAGGAGTTAAATTGCTTTTTATTTATAGCTGGTGTTTCAAAAATTTAAATGTTGTCATTAATTACTCACCTTCATGTTGTTCCAAACCTATAAGACCTTTGTTTATTTATGGAACACAAATTTAGATATTTTTAAATTAATCCAAGAGCTTTCTGACTCTGCAAAGACATCAATGCAACTGAAACATTCAAAGCCCAGAAAGTTAGTACAGACATTGTTAAAGGGGTCATCTGGTGCCACATGCACTTTTACAAGCTGTTTAGACTGAAATGTGTGTTGGGAGAGTGTGTATACAACCACCCTACAATGATAAAGATCCACCAGTAGCTTTCTTTTAATTTAATAAAAAGAAGTGCCCCTTCTGAAATCAAGTCATTCTGAAATGCATGCCACTCCCACAATAGTTGATTGGCAGCAGCGTGTCACACAGACTGAACTGGTGTCTTACCCCTGCCCTGAGTGAGCCATCACCAGACCGAGATGCAGAGACAAGCAAAGGTGTTTTGTTGTTGAATGTTTAAATGAACATAGCAGTAGTCATTTACCCCCAAAATCTGAGTGACTGAAGATGCAGAGGATTAACGTTATGTTTGGTTCTGAAGGGAAACGCACTCTCGAACAACCAAAATGCATTTATGTTAAATCATTCATGATCCTTCACCTACAGAAGCAGTGAGTGTAATGTCTTTTAATGAATCTTTGCAAATCTCCTTTCCTAATAATGTGCTAATTAGAAAGTTTCACTATGAATACGGCTAAACAAAGATCCTCCGAGAGTGCCTCGGAAAAGAGGGGTGGCGTCAGCGGAGCTCGTGAAGATTTAAAGGGGAAGTACACAGAACAGAGGGATTTCCAAAGAGCTGTTTTTGACAGGGTAAAATGAGCGTTTTTTAAATGAACTATCTTTGAGAAATTTTAAAACAAACTATATTTCAAACTTTCAAAATTGAGACCCTAAAGAATCATATTAGCTTGTGGAATTGGCTTTGTACGACTCCTTTAAAATAGTCCATGTGACATCAGCGTAAACTGTAAACTTTAAATATGCAAAGAAAATCTAAACTTTATTTAACCATGTCTTCTCCTCAATGTCAGTCTCTGCCACGTTCATGAGAGTACCACGACGCATCCCTAAAGATGTCTTAACTATGTTTATGGGACTTGAAGATCATTGCAGGGTCAGATATATCTTGGCTTTTATCCAAAAATATATTAATTTGTCTTCTGAAGGCCTTATACTGTAGGTTTGGAGCAACATGAGGGTAAGTAATTAATGACAGAATTTTCATTTCTGAATTTTCTTTCAACTATCCTTTTTAAGTATTACATATTAGACATTTTCCCCAAGACTTACGTTGAGAAAGCGTTGTTCTGACGTTCACAGCGGATGCCTTTACAGTCCATGCCATCACTGCTCTCGTAGTAGAAGTACAGCTGATTGAGTCCATTTGCAAAAGCAAGCAACACCAGGCAGTAGATGAAGAGGAACTTTAGGATGTCGAGAAGCATCCGTCCTAGTGATATCTGCAAAGGACCTAGGTGAGAATTGGCTGTGAAGAGTGAGATAAGGCGAAGAGAGCTGAAGATGTTGGCGATTGCGAACACGGCCTCAGCCACTAGTGTGGGGTGCCACATTTCCCAGGTCTCCCTGGGTTTGCAATCACTATACTGTTAGGAAAACAAAAGTAACAGTTAGTAAGAAACTCTTTATTGATTTCCAAGTCATTTCCACCAGTAACTGAGATGTAATGTACCTTAAAATACGCAACGATCTTAAGTGAGATGGTTGCAAGATACAAGGAATTCATCACAAAGTCCATCAGATTCCACCAGTCATGGATATAATCCTGAAATCCACCATCCCACATCTGCTTGATCTCTGTCCATATGAATCCTGCAAGAGCGGCCAAGAAATTTACTTGGTTTAGGTTCAAAGACTTCATGGTTCTCTAGTCCAAGACAAACCATGAAATCATTGCATGGAGAACATTACAAGCCAATAGCTCAATTTAGAACCTGTTTATAGAATTATAGGGATCAGTTCCATCTTACCTAGAACCCAGGGTAGGATCATCCACTCCACAGTGGTGGGCTTTGGACCCTGGCGATCTGGATTGTTAGAGACTATGTGCTGAGAGGCCAGCAGCAGGAGGAAGAGGAAGGTCAGGTATGAGGCTGTGTGGCAGATAAACTTGATGAAAGGCTTGCGGATGAACAAGCCATAGCGGCTCTTAGGTGCCACCAGGTAACAGAGGGAGAGCAGGGGGAACATGAGGCCGATGAAAACACAGGTGATGAACTTGCCAGCCCAGTGACGTCTCCTCCAGCCAGGAAATTCATCATACCAGCGTGAGGCCAACAGCTGCTGGCAATTTGGCTGAGCTACAAACTGACAGGGAAAAGAATAGAAGAGAATACAGGGAAATCACATGTTACTATCTAAGCATGAACAGGTGGCCTGGGAAACAAGCTGCCAAGCTTTTTCACATGGTTCTGACAATTCATCATCAGATTTCCCAGAATTTCCATTTTTACAATTTGCAAGACATACTAGAATTTTACATCTGTATACATATATTATATTGGCATTGTTTGTGTATGACATGGGATCATTAACTTCCAGAAATATCATTACGGCATGTATTCCACTCTAACTGAGCTATAAACTGTCAGTAAAATTAAGTTACAGCACAAGCAAACTGTACATCAGCGTTTTTAGCAGATTCCCCAAAGCCAGACCCCAGGATACCGTGTGAAGTGTGCATTAGTGTCTTATAAAGCCAGAATGATAAAGTGAACATGAACAGTGAGGCAGGAGGTCTGAGGTTCTTCCATTTATTCCCCATCAGACTGCTGAGCCTCCTACGGAATAGTTAACATGCTGCTTCATACTGGAAGAGATTCAAACATTTAGAGAAAGGTTTACAATATATTTGTGGCCAAAATGGTCCAATAGCACAGTTCCACCTATAAGCTGTAAATAATTTAGATAATAAATGTATTGAAAAGCCAGTTTTCTAACTTGTCCAGCAGTTTCAAGCTGGCCAAATGTTCTTAGGTAACAAGTAATATAATCAGAAAAAACACCAACTAAACTAAAATTAATTTTAGATAAATAAAATAAAATGCAAAAATAATCACTAGCAGTAATCCGAGGATATTGAATGTGCTGTTTAAAAGATATCAAATTAACACACAATCTGTAATTAACAAAATATTACATCTAAAATAAAAACAAAAAACTTAAATATATTCTAATTTCTAAACACTAAACTACAATAAATTCAAAAGTAAAGTCAAAGAATGAAAAATAACAAAAAAATTAAATGTAAGCTTAACAGACAAAAATATTATAATAACCATATGTAATATACAGTATCTATATTGCTTGCAGAAACGCTAAATAAAGCTGTATGGTTTGACCTTAAAATTAAATTTAGTATATATGTTGACCTAATGGACAAAGCTGTAAGTTAAAGTTAGTAAATCAGCTTTTAATCTTTGCAAAAAAAAGAAAAAAAATGCTTAATGTAGCGTTTATCTGTAATTATTTGCATGGCCAAGCAAATGCTACAGTACGCTCAGCCATATATTGACTCCTGCTCTTGATGCTTATTTGTTCTTCTCCATCATCCTCTTCATCTTGTCTCCAGTGATTTGCCCAAAGCCATTAACGGAGCATCTAAAATGTCAAGCGGAAGTGGGAGGGCGCCTAACCAAATTACAAACAAATGCATCCTCATTACAGCAGAGCCAAGCGTTCTGGAGGCGATGAGGTCAAGTCTGAGATGATTTTAAGTGTTCTCCGTCGGGGCTGATTTGCACGGTACAATCTGTTCTACCGCTCAACTAAAGGACTCTCTGTCACGGGGCTGCTGTACGAGCGAAGACAGTACCTTAATACACCTCAGCAGGACAAAAATGTCTACCATTAAAAAAAAGACTCATAGCATGTGTCTTTTTATTGCTGTACTCCACAGAAACAAGTAAAAAGTGAAGTTCAGGCTTTCAGAACTATACTTGAAAGCTTCAGATAACAAAAATATTATTTCCAAAATGTGAAAATTGCTAACTTTCTAAGATATTTTTCTTATCCATTCACAGCAAACAACATGCAGCATGTTCTTTACTCTAGACCTTTTCATCTGAGCTAATACAAAGCATGCTGCATCTGATCTGAACTATTTTCTGATATTGCAGTGGACATCCACATGCACTGTTTGACTGAAGGCATTCTAATAACATTTACAATAATAAGATTAGTTCTGATGTGGCTGTCACTGCCATTTCCAAAGATTATGTGACTGCTGGAACAAATCCCATTTAATATGAACTTAATCACGTCTAATATAATCACAAGCTGAGAAGAATTTAACCAATGGATATTTAAGTAATTCACATACAGTAAGCAGCAAAGTGAATCTTTGGAGTGTAATGCCTTTGCAAAACCATAAGAGGGCAAAATTATTTCAGCAACAAGGCTTCAGGATGTCATATCTAATTGCTGCATTATTATAATTTTTACTTTATTATTTGTTTATTTATTTGTAATATTGGCATATATTATAATAATTATTTTTGTTTCATGTTTATGCTGCAAAAAAATTAAAGACTGAAATTAGACCTGTGTGCTATTTTCGAACCAAATTTGAACAGACTAAATTCAAAAGGCAAAGTAATTAGTAGCTATGAATCCAAACTACATGCTGATATGACTTCTACACTGCTATAAGTCATAACGGGTCAAAATAGCCCCTTTTATGCGATCTACGCAGCACTGAGGCATGTGATGACCTTGTCAACTATGAAGTAAATTACCTGACTCTTAGTTTGGGCTTGTAACACTTCAGTGCTTTTGAATTAATGCCAATGGAGGCTTGAGTTTCATCTGGCTCAGGTAATGCTAAAAGGACCTTCTTGAGCGTGGGAGTGGGGATATTTAGCTTAGTCAATCTTAGGGAAGATAGCAATCATAATCTGCAAGAGCTAATTAGTTTATTAAAACCTTAAAAATATAAATTTTACCTAAAAAGACAAAAACAATATTTAGATATTGTAGCTGTATATAAAAATATATGAATGCTACTGTATTATTTAAAAAAATGCTACTGTATTATAAAAAATTTAATTTTGTATAGCATTGTTTTTTATACAAATTCTGTTTCATTATTCAAGAATATTTTGGGGAAAAAATAGAACATATTTAGGTTAATTAATAAAGTAAATTACTAATACATTAATTAAAAAATAATAATAAATGATCATGAAGCTACAGTAGTTAGTTTAAAACAGATGTAAATAATGTTGGTCATGGGTTTGTGTTTGGTTTAATATTTGTCACCTAATGCAATAAATACATACATTTTATGTGTCCAACTGTATTAAAATTAGGGATCATACAAAATGCTTGTTGTTTTGAGACCCATGAGGACAGCTGAGGGACTCATATGCAACTATTACAGAAAGTTAATAGTTAAAAGTTAAAGTCAAACACTCACTGATGCTCCAGAAGGGAAAAAAAAACATGCATTAAGAGTCGAGGGTGAAAACTTTTTGAATATCTGAGTAAATTAAATGTAACTTATTTTGTCTTCTGGGAAATGCAACTATTTTCTGTAGCCTCTGAAGGGCAGTACTATAAAAAATATTATTATGTTTAGGCAAAATAAGAAAACTGTATACATCTCCATTATGTTAAAAGCTTTTCACCCCAACTTTAAATACATGTTTTTTTCCTTCTGGAGCATCAGCGTTTGAACCTTCTGTAATAGTGGCACATAAGTCCCTCAGATGTATTCAGTGTGAAAAGATGGTTCTCAAAATCATACAGTCATTGTTGGTAAGGGTTCAAATAAACAAGAATGTTGCAAAAAAATAATTTATGGGACCAGAAGGATTTTTCTAAAAAACAGTAGGCAGTTTAACTGTTCAGAACAAACAAGGGACTCATGAACTATCACTAAACAAAACAATAAGAACACAGTATTAAAATCAAGGGGAACTATTATTTTCTGGTGTTGACTATATGTAATCTTTGGTGTTGAATTATATGTAAAATATTTTATATTAAATGTCTTAATCAGGTCAATACTAAATAAACAATAACATGCATTTTTTATGATCCCACTTATTTTGGTAAAACATTTTGCAGATTCTGAGAGGGGAATGTAAACTTTTGACCTCAACTGTACATGACTGAAATACCAGATTTGTACCTCTTTTTGGCGGTATTTGATGGCCAATTTCAGTCGAGCCAGCTCATTATTGGCCTCATCTTGCAGCAGGTTGACATCATCACGAAAATTGAGGATCAACTCCAATTCACGTGAGGACCGGGTTTGGTCCAGGAGATCTTTCGCAAAGTGTTTACACTGATAGGAGAGCTCCTCGTATTCGGCCTTGAACTCATTTTCAACTTTGCTGAGCTCCTGGAGCTCCCAGCTGAGCTGGAAGGCGGTGAGGAAAGGATCCTCGCTGGACAGGGCGATGAGAGAGGGGCTGGCCAGGGCCTTGTAGATGTTCAGTCGGGAGCGTGAGTGCCGCAGACTGTCCACATCTGAACTTGAGACGCACTCCACACAATTACACCGCACCTCGTGAGGCTGAGGAACAGATACACCTTTCTGCACCAGCATCTTGATGATCTCGTAATTGTTGGTGTGGGCAGCCAGGATGATGGGAGTGATGTCAGGGGTGAAGTCTGAGAACTGTTTATCGAGCAGGATAGGTGGTACCTGGTTAGAAAATAGAAAGGTGGCTTAAATTCATCTGATGACACACCTATACACCATATTGATTCATTTTTACTACACAATGAACCCAAAACAACTAACAAAAAAAACTAATCTTAAACTGAAGAAAGTAAAATAAAGTATCTTTGTATTACATGAAAAAACAAAATACAGTACATTATAAAATTAAATATTATAATTTTTTAAATAACTTTGTTTGATATTTTGTCATATAATGCACATATAACCTAGTAAAACAGTAATATAAAAAAACAGTATTTTCATAATTCAAATATTCAAATATGTTCAAATATATTAACATATTTACTAACATTGCTCAAGACTTACTGATATGATGTAGGCTAATATAGTTTATGCTTAATTCACGTTAACTAATGCTACCTAATGAACCTTATTGTAAAGTGTTGAAAATGACAATTGCCGTAATGAGGATGCATTTGCTTTACAATTGGCATCTCCCCATGAATTGCTGAAATAGCCACACTCGCTGGATAAAAACCCCACAATTAAGGCCTCGTTATTATTCAGATCTCAAATGTGAAGGACAGCTATGACAATGAAAACTAAAGAATATTTCAAATCAGAGAGGAACACAAATGCATAAATTAGGAAGAAGGGTATAAAACAATAGGAGTGCCCACTGTTGGTTCAATAATGATGAAATGGAAGCTACATCAAATGACCCAGACACTGGCAGGGGAAAGGGTCTTTCCTAAAAACCTTCTGAGCACATAAGCAAAAAAAAAAATCACTTGGGAGAGAGGCTACAGAGAGGCCTGTGATCACTTTGAAGTAGCAACAGAGCTTCAGCCGCAGAGAAGAACCGTGTGAAATCCTGTCTGGAGTTTGGCAAGGTTTTTGCTTGAAAAGTGTAATAGTGACCCAGTTACAATGGGAAAAGATTCTGTGGTCATATAAGCCCAAGCTTTTCTAAACCAAAGCAATATGTGTGGCAAAACTAAAAGTGGCCAAAACTACAAACAACAATGCATCCAATAAATTACACTGGGGGAGCACAATACTGAAGAACTGGTTTTCATCAGCAAAGATGACACACTTTATTAAAACAGAAGAAAGAATGCCTGGCAGGAAATACAGTAACCTGTTTCAGCCTGAGGTTTAGGAGGAGGTTCATCTAAAGGACAATGTTTTGGACAAGGGCAAGCATAAATAACATAAGCCAACTTAAGAACAAGATAGTGAATGTCTTAAAATGCTGTGGTTGAAGCATTAATCCATAATCCTAATCCAACCATGAAGTACATGAAGTACTCGAGTCGTGGCGCACAAGTTTCATTCGCTTTTCTCAGAATGTAAAGAATATCTGGCAAGAAGTCTGGCCAAAATTGTAAGTAAAAATAAGCATTGACATTAAAAGACATTTCATTCTTCCCTAAGCATATTAAAATAACCAATAAAGCAATGGTGAACTGTTGAATTAACAAAAAACAGTCACAGTGTTTTAGCTTTAGCGCTGAAATTAAAGTGCCCCTATTATGGGTAATAAAAGGTTTTGGGAGTCCCCAACAATAGGCTGACATGCATGGAAGGTCAAAAACACTTTCATTTTCTAATAACATCCATTTATTTTTACCTCACTTGCTTAAGAACCTTTTTTTTTTTAAACCCCTCCTTTGCGTAGCCCCTGCTTTGTGTGGCCTATGACGGAAACCACTATTTTTAAGGCTCCAAAAGCAGGCACCTATAGTGGCAAAGAATGAATTAGCTTTATCATTCAGACTGATTCAACATAATGGGGCACTTGAATTAAATGTTGCATTAACTCGTTGACTTTCATAGTCTGGACAAATAATATCTATCCTTAAATGACAAGGTCTATCCTTTGTAAATGTAAAATTTGGAACTTGAAGCATAACCAGCTTAGAACAACTGTTTTAAAAACAGTGAAGTAGATAATGTCTAATCCTTCAGTGCAAGTTTTAAAGCAGCTTAAACTAGCGAGCTGTAATATATACACTGCTACATGAAGACTGGGTTCTGTGATCACACCACATTTGGGGGATATGGATAAAAAAAACTGTGAGAGACAGAAAGAAAGAGCGTGAAAAAGAAAACCAGACAGCATGCACTAAAAAGAAAGTGATTAAAAGTGAGAAAGAATAATGAGTGAGGAATGAGTGAAGTGAGAGAAAATGAGTTTATGAATTAAAGCCACACTAAGAAGAGAAGGTGTGATTTGAAGGTAGGGGGTGATTAGCACATTTCGACTGATATCTTCATCCTTTCCACAAAAGCTCCAAGCCCACGGTGGCAACAGCAAACGCTTGACTATTTGAAGAAGATAATGAAGGCTCCAGTTGGAGAGACATGTTCAGGCTGGCAGCCATACTGATTATCTGCTGCTGCAATATGATGCTTTGAAGCTCATCCTTAACCACAATAGACTGCAGAGGTGAAGGGAAAAGAATTGGATAAAGTAGAGGGCTTGACTCAAAATGTCAGTAAGATGACACTTCAAGTCAGTTTTGTGTTTAATAAGTGAAAAGAAGCCAGTCTCATGATTCATTACGCACATCTCCAACAAAGTTGAGGGACAGCGTCTTTTATTAAATCTAAATTTGTTCTAAAGAAAGAGAATCTTCATCACCATGTAATTTAACTGACATCTGATCTATGCAATGCAACTTACTCCCAAATAATGTTGTCATTAAGTGTCGTTTTTTGGCTTCATCAGAACAAATTTGCTTATTAATGTGAATGGGTGCCGACAGAATAAGAATTCCAAGCTGGTAAAAACATCACAGTGATGCACAAGTAACCCAAGTACATCAGATTAATATCTTGTTAAGTATAAAACTGTGTGTTTGTAGAAAAACAAGTAAATCAATATGATTTTTTTAACTTCATCGCTTCTGCCCAAATTATGATTCCACAATCCATAATTATACATTAACATACACCATTAAGAAACGTTTTTACTTGTAAACTGTGCTTGATCTTTTCATATTCTCTCCCGAATCAGACACTTCCTACACACTGACTACACCTTTCACACTGGAGAAAGCAATATTACAGACAAAGGATACATAACAGATTAAAGATACAAAAGATACAAATACAGCTTTTCATTTAACAAGACATTGATTGATGGCCTTGTGGATTTTTGTGATGTTTTTATAAACTATTTGGACTCTTTTTCTGACGGCACCCATTCACTGCAGAGGATTCAGTGGTGAGCAAGTGAATTTTTTTCACCGTAAAAATCACAAGACATGAAAAGAGCCACATTATGATCATCTGAAACATAATGTAAAAAATCAAAGCAAACAACCTGTTCTTGCCCTCTTGTGGTCTTTAGACATGCTGATTTAGTCATTTGCATATCAAAAAGTTTTATACATGACATTAATAGACATAGACAGGAAGAGACACAGAGACAGAGGAAAAGAAAAAGCACTCACGGATTGAGGAAGGAAAGATCAGATGTGAATTTGTTAATTCAAACCTATAATTTTTTCTGAAACAGTGCTGCAGCACCCAGTCTAAGCCAGTAGAAGAAAATTGAAGTTATAAAAAGTGGACAGAACAGTAAAACCCATGTTGAGTCACTCAGTTGGTGAGAGAGCAAAGATCGCTCTTTTGAAAAGTAAACACCATTAGAACAACAGTAATTATTAATTCACATGCCTAAGTGTCTGAACACAGAGCTTTTTATAGCAGACGGATTTCTCCTCTGAAAATAAGCAGACAAGCACACTTTCTCTATAGTGTTCTTGTGTTGACATCTAAGGACTTAATTTCTTTGAGCCCTAAAAGCACTCCTATCTGCAATAACAGGTTGTTTACATGAAAAGCTGATAAGATATCCTCTGAAGGTTTTGTGTCCAGAGAGTATAATACAGCAAACATCTATATTCAGATATGCTCTACAAGTTCTGTTTAGGTAATGCGACTTTAGGACTTAAATGACATAGCTTTGTTCACAGATAGTGATGCAAATTGTGCATAATAAAGTGCAAATATTCATATAATTATGCATCGTTAGGAGCGCAAAACAAATTAGCTTTACGACCCTAAATGAATCTGCCACTAGGTAATTGATTATTTTGTGCAATTAATTATTGGCAGCTGAAAGCATGAAACCATCAAACTTCAAAGACCAAAATTGTTTATGTGATTTTGTATTTATGCTAACAAATGAGTTTTTATGCTGTTAATACATTTCAGTACTTTTAGTGAATCACTTGCTTAAACTAACCAACCTACTTTCCACTAGTCAGACTGGTCTAGTTTGATGGTTTTAGAGGAGTCTGAGTGTTAGCTGGTCAGGGCCTTAGGCTTCAAAACTAGAATGGTTTAAGCGTTCAATCATGCAACTTTCAGTTTGTTTATGCAATATTGTTGTTTTAAAGAATATTGACTGTGTAACTGATTTGGCTAGTTTAAGACAGAGATGTGATCAAGCAAACTATAGCAGTCAGTTCATCAAACAAACCTGTTTCTCTCCACTGGGCTTCTTGTGGTTCAGCAGGAGCTCCACGGCTCCCACCACCTCTTTACGAATGGCGTGGAGCAGAGCATCCCCGACATACACGTTGAAGCTGAGGAGCAGCTCAATGATCTCCAAGTTCTCATTCTCAATGGCGATGAGCAGCGCAGTGCGCCCTAGAGGATCGATGCAGTTGATGTTGATCTTGAAGTAGATCTCCGCCTCTTCCAGCGCTAGTTTCACGCTGGCGTAATCGCCCTTCTCCACGGCGCTGAGGTAGGACTTCTCCTGCACCGAGAGCTCTGACTCGGCGCGCACTATCCGCAGCGGAATGCGGTCCCGGTACGAAGAATTGTCAGTTCTGCGATAGTACAGCTGCGACATCGTGACTTAATCCATTACAAAGCAGTTGGAGAGCGAGGAGTAATAGCAACCTAAAAGCAAAAAACGTCTTGGGAATTGATACGGACAATTTAATATAGCTTTATAATAACAAAGCAGGTGCAAGGTAATAGACCACACAGAACCAGCAATAAAACAGCTTGGTGCTAGTCTTACAAGTGGTTCGTTTTTCACACAGTCATACAAACGGCTTGGCACAGCTGAAACGATCATATTTACAAGTAATACAACAACAGTCACCATTTCTACTGACTTATTCAATTGTAAAAAAAATAAATAAATAAAAGGAATAAAAATGAAAACTCTAATATTCAAGTACAACCATTATTAGTCCATGGTGGTGTGAATTGAAGCTACTCTTAAAACTACGTATGGTATGGTATCAACTTCTGGGACTAAACATGAAGCTTATTATACAAAATATGCGCAAAAAGACGATTCAAGTGCTTAGTAATTTAAATGAAAGCACGCAAACCTGCCAAAGCACACTGATCTCCAAATTACGCATGCTTACGCACCACTATAATCTTAAAATAACTTAAGTTTCATCTTTAAGAATCACGAATAAACTTTTTAAATAGCCTTTGAAGGATATGATGGTCGGATTAACATCACCATTCGCATTAACGGACAATTAAACCACGCAGTTTAAATCCTTGGATGCTGCTTTGATTTTTCAGAGCGCAGCGTACTAAACAAAAAACTCACCTTGCTGTCGGAACAACTTTGATTCTCACGTGTATAAAGCTGATGTAATAAACTTCACCGATTCATCACCGAAAATACTTTTGGAGCAGTATTCCTACGACCACACGAGGACTGCGCATGGCGACTGTGTTGTGCTGCCACAGCACCGACGCACCGCTGTAATCATGCTGGAATTGCAATTATCCATTACGCCCCTGTACACGTCTGTCATTGTCCACAGTGACAATTGTATTAGCATTTCCTGTTTGCATTGTCTGTTATTCCAGTTTAGATAACCCTCGGTCTGACGTGGATGATGTTGAAAATGATTACCAAATTACTAGTTAGGTTATATTACGTAATGCACGTGGTCCAACACAGAGGCGCATTAATGCAATCTAATTTGCAACCAGTGGGGAAAATGTAATACCCGTTTTGTAGATCATCCTATGCCTTTTTAGTCTCCTGCTTAAAAAAGGTGGCTCGCACCAACGCCACAGCAGAGAAGGAACGTTTTATTTATATCGTTTTAATGCACACCCACTAAACTTTGAAGACTATCAAAAACTGTTAGGAGATGTTAGAAATGTTAGAGACAGGTAGTGGTGTGAGTTCTGTCAAAGTCAATTCTGGTCCCTATCTCAAAGACCAGATCATGTTAAGAGATCTTAAGAGTCATTTGTTAGGGAAACAGACTGGGCCAGTCGTTCTTGATTAAAGGGGTCATATGTTGCTATTTCAGAGAGGATTATTTGGTGTAACAGAATATGTTTACATGCTTTAATGTTCATAAAACACAATATCTTTCAAATACTGTACATTACTGTAGCTCCTCTATGCCCGCCTCTTTCACAAGCACAGTTTGATTGGCCAGCTGCACTGTTATTGGCCAAATACCACAAGCGTCCCTTTCTGTTATCCAGAGTTCAGCTTTCAAAATAAATATAAAGACATTTATAGATGTCTTTAGTAGTTTTACCACTCAAGCTTGAAAGAGGAACAGAGTCGTGTGACAGACAAAGTGCTCATATATTTGCAAGCTGCCATTGACTACAAAGTGGTCTCTCTCTCTCTTTTTCTCTCTCTCTCACACAAACACACACACAACGCATTTTAAGGTCCTTTCAAACTGACAAATATGCTTCATTATGAAATCCATTCATTTCAAAGGCTCCACAAAGACTCCACATTTGAACATATATATTTTTTTTATTTTGTGTCCATTTGGGCTGTATTATCAAAATATTACCACAGATGGGATTCTTTTTAATGAGGTGTTTTAGCCCAGTCTGGATCAGCTTTCTCTTTTATATAGAATAAATCCTTTTGTGGGAGAATATCTCTGCAGCTCATACAGTCTCAAGCCGATCTCATGGCAATTTGTACATATTTCATGAGGTGGCTAATTTGTACAAATTCACATGACCTTACTCATATGAATATATATGATTTTTGCTAAATCTTACGTATTTTGGGAGTTGCAAATTCATATAAACTCGGACGCCCCCTAAACCTACCTGTCACTGAGGTGTAGAGAATTCGCGCAAAATTGTATGAGTGAGATTGTATGAATTAGCACGAATTTGCCTCTTCGTATGAATATACATATTGGTCATGACACTGTGTTGAATCATATATATATGCACAAACAGCTACATACCACAAAACATAAATAAATAAATAAAAAATAGAAACTGCTCCTGGTGTGTGTTCACTGCTTTGTACGCACATTTGGATGGGTTAAAAGCAGGGAATAAATATAAATATTTGGGCCAGCCGTGGCCCAATGGAGAGAGTCGGACTTGTAACTTGAAGGTTGTGGGTTCGAGTCTCTAGTCCGGCAGGAATTGTTGGTGTGTAAAGTGAAAAAACAGCACTTTCAATATCATGACTGAGGTGAGACCTTTGTGTGTGAGAACATTACATTATAATGTAACATTATATATTCTTCATTCATTATAAAGTCTTTATCATTACTTTTGATCAATTTAAAGCATCCTTGCTAAATAATAGTATTAATTTATATAATGGTTATAGTGTATAAATGCTGATCAGTGGATATTTCTATTAATCCAAGATAGAAAAAACAACAACAACAACAACAATAATTATAATAATAATGGTGAGCAGAAGAGAATTCTTTGGTTTGATCCACTGCCCAATGGCGACACACAGTATGTTTAACAAATATATATGATAATATTATATACATTTCAAGTTCCAATGCAAAAAGGTTACAGACAACTGTTTACATCATCCCAGTCTCATATACAATTTTTCTCAAAGGTGGTCTCCAGAGACAATGTGATATTTAATTTCACACAATTTGATTAAGCCAGACGCAGGTGCAACTAATGCTTTTTGTAATAATATATGCAGTGCTCATATTTCTGAATGATATGGTTGCTGGCAGTTAGGGTATTTATACCAATATCATAGAATAGGAATAATTATATTGCACAGCCTAATTTGTGTAATTTCCTTTAGTCTAATAAACTTTAATGGGTATTAAATGAAAAATAGAATTGGTAATACAGGCCTAATTGTGTGCAATACTTCTGTTGACGTTTAAGTGCTGATTTTCATGGGTGTGGGTAATGAATCTCTGGTCTTTTATAATTGATGGATAAGTATGTTTCAGAATCATACATATTTTCAAACTGAGTTATTAATGAAGCATTCAGACAAATTTGTCAGTTAGAAAATATAAACACAACTGGAGAATATTCGTGGGCAATTTTACTTTCCCCAAGCAAGCAGATTAAGTATTTTAAAGCGTTCTAACTAGAAATACACACAATATTTCCATTAAAGAGTTTTTCATGGTTAGAGCATCCATTATTTCAGCAACATTAAGCTCATTTGATGAGTACGGAAATCATAAATATCAGTTACAATATTTGTCAGTACCATAAGTTACTTGTCAGTGAATATTAATTGTTCTCTTTTTCATAGTGAGTATTATCCTCATAAGTCACTATTCAGGCATTTCAGAGTTTGTTTACCAGACAGCGCTGACTAAATTAGAACATTTTCGGGAGGAGAAAACATTTCTAGAAATGTTTCGCTGTGTTGTCTAGACGTTACTCCCATGAGAGATTGTCTGACCTGCATTCTGTCACGAGGAACAAGATTGCAAGAAGGTGAGAGGACACTGTTTTAATAATTGTTAATAAACGTTAATAATGAGATTGTAGTGTTGGTTAATTAAACAGTTGATTCTGCTGCAAATTAAGTATTGTTCAGAAGACCAAAATGAAGATTATAATAAAATCATAGAAAATAACATAAAATACTATCATTTTGAATGTAGATTCCACAGTCAAGTGGGCCCATCTGGAAACCAAAAGGCATAAATGTCACTTCTAGTGAAATCAGTGTCACTTTGTGCAACTTGTCAGCATGTCTCTGTTCTGACACTTCCTTCATGCCGAGCAGTTTTGTTTAAAAGGCATCATATCTGTGAACGCTCATAAAATGTCTTGCCTCTTGTCTCTTATTATTTGCTAAATTATCTTTATTTCTTAGCTATTTATATGTAAAACACGCAGCATTTTAGCAGCGTCAAGCATGGGAATGTTTAGCAATCAAAGTTGCTTTCTGAAAGCTTAAAAAAAAGTCGAACCCTCAAGCACAATGTGTTAACAACAAACTCGGGTGAACATAAATCAGACTATTTTGAGATGTGCACATGAATATTTGCATTGGATTAAAACAACTTACAAGCTGATTTTGAAGTCCAAAAACAACCGGGATTGATTGTGTGAATTACCTGTTAAAAGTGCTGTTTATAGTAGATACGGCCTATTCTAAGGGTCAATAAGACCACCTGATTCTTGATAGGCTTGATAAGCGTTTTTATAGATGTCACTGAATGCCTCCAGCACAGAGCACCAGTATGACTCAGCATACACGTAATTACATTTGACCAGTTGGATAACAAGATGATATTTCATCTTCTGTGGCATATGAGAGTCTGTGAGAGATATGAGAGTGTTAAATAATGAAATAACTAGGTGAGAATAGACATTCAAGCAAGAGCCATAGCAAATTGCTGTTTGTTTTCTACTTGTCATCTTGACTGTGAGACTTGTAAGATGCTTCTTATGCTTTCCAGATTGATGTGTAGTCATTCTAGCTACTGTATGATTCTTTCAGGGTTTTTTTCTTGTTGTTTTTTGAACACTACTGTTCAAAAGTTTTTTGTTTTTTTTTAATGAATTGAAGTTCATGTTCATCAAGGTTGCCTTTTTTATGTCAAATACAGTAAAAAAAGGTAATATTGTGAATTCAAAAGAACTGTTTTCTGTTTTAATATAGCATATTTTAAAGGGGTCATATGATGTTGCTAAAAATAATATTATTTGGTCTATTTGTTGTAATGCAATGTGTTTATGCGGTTTAAGGTGCACATTTTTTTTTTAATATTATTAATTATTATAATAAAATTATTAATTATTAATTATTAATATAAAAAACATGATTAGTTTCTCCTTTAAGCCCCGCCTCTTGAAACGGGTTGATTAGTACAAAGCTCATCGTTCTTAAAAAAGTGAGGTGTGCTCTGATTGGCCTTCTATCTAGTGCATTGTGATTGGCCGAATATTTCAAGCGTATAATGGAAACGTTAGGCCCCTTACTACAACTTGATGACACAAAAACAATAAAGCAAATTACGAACGAGGCATTTGTTGCATCTAGTGGGGACATACAGTAATTACGGATTATAATAACTTAATACTGTCTTTTTACGCCCCCTACACAAAACACCATGTCTGCATTTGTGATCGGAGAAACAACAAACCTTACCCTTCACAGTGTTGGGCCGAATTATGACTCCCCTCGTTGAAATCAATAGTAATCCTTACCGCTCCCTCACAACTAACCCTAAACCTACCAATACTTGGGGAGTCATAATCTGTCAGGGGGCACTACAACGGCTCAAAACTCGCATTTGAACAGTAAAGCAGGTTCTTTTAATAAGAAAACGTAACTTCTTTCATTTATTCCTGTGACTCCTTGCCATTATTGCCTTCAGTCTTCAGTGTCACATGATCCTTCAGAAATCATTCTAATATGCTCATTATCAGAATTTTTTTTAACAAATAGTATATTTAAAAGGACAGCATTTACTTGAATTAACTGTAACGTTGCAAAAGCCTGCACTTCAAATTTCTTTAAGCAACCATACTGACCTATTACTCTGAATGAAATTGAATGGCGACCAAATCATCCGACTATATTATTTATATATAAATGGCTCAAAGTAAATTATATAAATATATAAATAGCTCAAAGCATTTCACATAAGCTCTGATCTGACGCACTACACAATTAGACAGTGCAAATAATGATGTCTGATTGTTGTACCAGAGGACTCTCCACTTGCAAGCTCTTCAAATATCTGGTGGAGTGTTTCATCTCTGAACCCTTGGGGGCGAAAAGGGTTTCTGTGTGCTCATTTAACCCACCATGCATTATGCAAGTTTATGCAATTCTTTGAAGGGAGAATAAATTGAGTTAAAATGATTCCTCTGTCTAAAACCCTTATAATTACTCATCAGCTATTAATAAACGAATAAACTTGCATAAAACTTCACAGACAGCTGACATTTCTGCAGGTAGGATTATTTGAGAGGAAAGCCATTGACTTTGTAAGGTCTTCATATTATGAGACTTTGTATTACAACTGACATTTAGTTGTGAGGAACTCTCCTGTTAGCTTATATGCTAGTCAGCTGCAAAATAGAGAATTGTTGCTAAATTTGTTTGCAAAACCATGAAGAAAGTGTTTTAGTCAAACACTTGAAAGAAACACCATAAACACTAAGAGTTTTACGAAACATTGTTCATGGTAAAATTATGTTGTCGGATGTTCAAAAATGTGGCTATGGAAGTGATCTGTGTAGATGCAATTCCCCTAAAGTGTGGTTTAGTGGCACATTTCCTGTTGCTTGTGTAGTGCCTTAGATCCTAGATACAGGGCGGTAGTCCGGAGACGTGTGTTATATAAGCAAAACAACTTTTGTAAACCAGCGTCTGGATAATGTTTACTTTACAAGCGTAATCAATTCCCTACAGCTGTCTGACCAAACCATGCAGCTCTGTAGCTTTGTTTCCATTACAAAATAGCTACTGTCTCAGCCATAAAGTTTTCTTACATCTGTGGAATACTACAGGAGATTATGTCCTGTAATTATGTCCTGATCTTTTCCATACAATTACCATAACGCAACAGAGGCTTTAAAGCTTTAAAAAAGAGGGATACAAAAACACTTTGTATTTTACAGAAGGAAGAAAATCATACAAGTTTGGTCTTGCTAATAAAAATATGTTGTAATAATAGGCCTACTTATTACTAAGTTATGCAAACAATGTAGGGAACATTCACTTTTAGATTTTTACAAACATTTTGGGAACGATACGAATGTTCGCTATACATTCTGAAACAAGTACGTTTTTAACAATTTTGGACGAATGTCCAACTACAACATTTCAGGATAAAAACCTAATGGAGGTTTAAATAATATTTTTGTTTTAATTTGTTGACATACATATGATAGCTTTCACATACATATAATAAGCATCTACCCCACAACTCTAATCCTACCCATTGCATTGAATATACCCCCCAAGTCCATATTTGTGTATTACTACCAAGAGTTTTTTATTTGGTGTATATAAACATTCTCCGGAATGTCTATGCGACCGTGCGTTTCTGAGTGCGGCAGTTTCCTCACCTCTTCATGACTCATGCGTTCATTGCGAGCGCATGACCATCGCTATACTGCGTTCGCGCCTCTCATTCGCGAGATTGCTTCCCACGCGTACTTCCAGTGGTGAGACGGAGAGCCTCCTCCGTCAGTACACAAGTACGCCTTTCCCCCAGTGAGCCTCCTTGCACAGACCCTGTGCAAGATCTGGGAGGACGAGGAGCACGTTCTGTTGGTAGCACCGTACTGGCTCTCCCGGACCTGGTTTTCAGACCTAATGCTCCTCGCGGCAGCCCCTCCCTGGAGAATCCCCTTGAAGAGAGACCTTCTCTCTCAGGGGATAGGCACGATCTGGCACCTGTGCACCAATCTCTGGAACCTACACATTTGGCTCCTGGACGGGACGTGGCAGACCTTTCCGGCTGCCAGCGGCCGTGATCAACACCATCTCTCAGTCTAGAGCCCCCTCTACGAGGCAGGCCTACGCTCTGAGATGGGGTCTGTTCGTTGACTGGTGCTCCTCACGCCATGAGGACCCACAGAGATGTTCAAATGCAGTTGTGCTTGCCTTCTTGTAGGAAAAGTTGGAGCGCAGGCTGTCCCCTTCCAAGTGTATATTGAAGCCATCGCATCATGCCATGATGCAGTGGATGGTCAATCCCTAGGTAAGCACCAACTCATCGTAAGGTTCCTTAGAGGGGCACGTCGGGTTAATCCCCCGAGACCGCCCCCGGTACCCTCTTTGGACCTTGCCGTCGCCCTAACCGGCCTGCGACTTGCTCCCTTTGAGCCCTTGGCTTCAGTTGAGCTAAAATACCTGTCATTAAAGGCTCCTGATTGCCTTGGCCTCTATTAAGAGGGTTGGAGACCTCCAAGCCTTCTCTGTCGACGAAGAGTGCCTAGAGTTCGGCCCGGCCAACTCTCACGTAACACTGAGACCTCGGCCCGGCTACGTGCCCAAGGTTCTTCCCCTTCAGAGATCAGGTAGTGAACCTGCAAGCTCTGCCCCAGGAGGAGGCAGACCCCGCCTTAGAGTTGCTGTGTCCAGTACGCGCATTGCGCCTCTACGTTGACCGCACTCAGAGCTTCAGACGCTCTCAGCAGCCCTTTGTCTGTTTTACTGGAAGAATGATGAGGGGAATTTTTGGATAAATTATGTCTTTAAATATATTCAACTGTCAAAGTTTTTTTGTGGATTAGAGGCTATAAATAAATGAAGGGGAAAATGATCACTTCAGGAGGCTCACGATCAAGCCATTGATCTAGGTCCTAGGAAACACAAAATCTACCGCTGTAAAAACCGAGCTTTCTCGACACATTGATTGCAGCTGTTGCCATGCCAGTGTGTGAAATGTGGATTAATTGCAGCTTTTCATTCTCTGATTTGCATATTCTTCTATAAAAGGGAATGAGGCGCTTTCTCATTGCTGATGGAACTGGATGAAACCCAGACAAGAGAAAATGGTGATCTGTCTCTTTCTTTCATACCAACAAATGCAAACACACACACACACACACACACACGCACACACACAAACACACACACACACACACACACACAAAGTAGGAGCAAAGCAGCAAAATGAGAGTAAGCACAGTCTGAATAGAATTAAACAGATTTTCTGATGATGATGGTGACAGATCTAGGGAAGCTAGTGAATCACAGTCATTTAAAGTCCTTTGTAAAGTTTCTTGTCTCAAACACAGCAAATTAGTAATGTTTTTTTTTGTCTTTTTATAGTGCATCCCATCTGATGTGTGAAAAAATGCCAGGCTTTGATATTTGAAAATTAGATTGATAAGTTTATTTTGCACTTTCAGAATCTAGATGTATATTAAAGAATTCTGCATGAACCATAAACGTCATTCACTTAAAATAACTTAAAATTCATATATTTTTTTAAATTCATTCATTCACTTAAAATTCATATTTTTACATTAATTCTTTTTTTATTATTATTATTAATTACATTTAATAATATTATTTTTGATGATCCTTGGTAAGCACCATGTGCTTTGAGTACTGTTGTCCCTGTCTTAACCATTAACAAGCCTGAACAAACATGGCAATTTTTTTCTGGTTTAAACTTGCATTTTCATTTGGGCTTTTTGAATAATGCTTGATATACAGCTAATTAATCTGTCAGACTAACTGAAGTGCCATTTCTAAAAGCTAAAGTGTTGACATTTAGAGAGAGGCTCAAACACCTGTCTAGCCACAGTCAGTGTGGGCAGCACTTACTGTATCTGGACAGAGATAAATTTGTCTCTATCCAAGGCATGGTTTCAGCTAAATCTAAAGCACATTTCTCATCCTTTCTAGTTCCTACAGACAGAGTGGGTGGTTCACCTCAACAAAAAGAGACGTGATGATTTGCAGTTTTATAGTATTAGCAAGACCTGAATGAATGAGTGATCGTTTAGTTCTCTTTATGGTAATTGATTGTGACAACCACTGCAGATAATTATTTACCAAAGCAGACTGAGAAATATTCAGCTGTCACTGAACATCACACCTCAAATTAATTGATGCCATCAGTTCTCATATCAGCAATGTGTGTGTGTGATAAATGATGGTTTTGTGAATGATTGACCATGTCTGATGTAAAGACAGATTGCTTAGACAGTTTTTATTGCCATTAGATTGGCTAGAGCAGGTAAAGCAATAGCATTTATTTTGCATGACTAAAATGAACACTTTTTTGGCTGGTCGAAGTCCGAATCCTGTTGACATTTCCAAACGCCTTCCTACAGTTGCTTAATAAAAGCGGGCTTTCCACACAAAACAGGGCATGTATCATTAGTATGAGAAAAAAATTTGGGCTTGGACATGAATATCTTAATGCCTGTCGGGCTCAGAAAAATGCGTCCCGATCCGCACTCTAACTGAAAGTTTGGAAAGTAGGTACTTCCGGCTGGGATCGTTACAACCATTTAGTATTTAATATTTATTTATTTTCTCTCTTTATAGAGTAATGGAGACATTTATCCATTTAAACGACATTGTATGTTAAATTTGCCAAAATAAAATATTTAAATATTTTTCTTAACAAATACTGATATTTAATTAATTATTTTTATGGAATTAATTTGATTAATATGTTTTAATGAATTTAGCTATAAAATGCACGAAACGACGCAAATAATTAAAGTATTTTATTTTATTACATTTACATTTATTAATTAATTTATTTATTTTTGTTGTTTATAAAACATATTTGCTAAAGGTTTGGTCCTGGCCTCTGACACATGTGCTGTTCTCTAAAAAGCATACAATATTTAAGCATTAAAGTCTGTATGAAAATATTTTATTTTGTTAGCTTACATTGCTATTTTTGTGGTGAACAATTCATCCATGCAAGTCAATACACACACACACACACACACACACAATTAGTTTGCCTTTGTAGTCTTTAATCCAAATTGAAAGTGAAAGTGAAAATGCTCCTCCCCTCTAAAATGATGGGCCTTCTCTGATGACATCAGTTTGACGGCTTATACCTGAGCATGACATCCTTGACCACGCACCTCCAAGTGTTAATTTCTGAATGAAACGCTTACTTTTACTACAACCAATCCATTTGCAGAAGAAAAAAACAAGCCATGCCACTGTTTTCCTCATTCTGTTTCTCTCAAAAGTATGTCACAATACGGAAATAAAATTGGTCGCAAACTTCTTGTTCACGCAGTCTTTAAAAGCCAGGTTGGGTAAAGCAGCAGCTTGAGCATTTTTTTTTCTGTAAGACTTTGAATTCTCATGGAACATCATTCTATATTCTGTTCTGTTCCTCAGACAGTTAGCGTAGGAGTTTGTGTGTCCCACAGTTTCATCATTCACCGATGGCTCCTCAGGGAGCAGATCCCTCTAACCACGAAGTGAGACATGTCAACTTCTCCACACAGCCTCTGATCCCCAATGTGTGAACTCTGAGTACTTACACTTCAGCCTGTGTCACTTCCTGTTTGATATGTGAAATGGTGTTATTGCAGCTATAGTCACAGATGACTGCTTCATTACTGAGAAGAACAGATATTGTATTTGACGTGAAATAACACGCAGCTTTGAAGTTCTGAAAGACAGCTAATGTATATGCATCCGTTTACTTTAAACATTGTAGCAAGTCAAAATAATTTCATCTTCCACTTTTGAGAAATCCCAAACTGTTAAGTTCGTAAAGCAAATTACAGCGGCAACTGTTTTTTTTATCATCTGCTAGTTTATTTTAGCAGTCTCTGGGTAGCATCATCTGAAAGGAATCTCCCACTGCAGGTTGTTTAATGATTCAATCACTCAAGCAGATGAAACAAAAGAGATTCATTGCTATTATGAATTTTCAGTTATGTAATATAACCTACTTTCAATCATATTTATGGATGGAGCAACTTCGGCTTACTGCAAAAATGGTTTACAAGCATGGTTTGGGAAATTAATTTCCAAGACTTTTATGCTGACATATTTCTTTGAGTAGCTCTGCAATAAGTGAGATTGCATATCTAATTATCCCTTATTCCAAGAGTTCAATATATTTGTACACTCACTCTCTTGTAGGCATAATAGGAAATAGTTTTATCCTTGTAAATCCCCTGTTGTTACACAGAGAGCTCTCTTTACAAGGAAACACTGAAGCACATGTTTGACGTTGTAACTTTCTTTCTGCCTACACTGAATAGTTGCTTACAATTGAAATAAAAGAAGAGTAAAACAAACCACCATCATCATTTTATAAATCAAAACCTGTGCCACGTATAATTTGTAGGTACTGTACATCTTTAGTCTATAAGATACATATCTGTTTGAAATAACAGCATTCACAAGGTCTCCTATAAGTTTAACTGACTGCCCCCACATGACCGCTGTCTACAAAGAGCCAATAAAAATGTTAAGCAGCATTTTAACCAAATCAGTTTGAATCAGGGCTTTTTTTTTCTTTTACTTTAAAGGAATAGTTCACCCAAAAATAAAAATTCTGTTATCATTTAATCACCCTAGAGTAATTCCAAATCTGCATGAATTTCCATGTCCTGCTAAACACAAAGAAAGATATTTTGAAGGTTTGTAACCAGGCTGTTTTGGGTCACCATTGACTTTGTAGAAAAAAAATATTATGTAAGTCAGTGGTGACCCAAAACAGCCTGGTTACAAACGTAAAAAAAAAACAAATCTGTTATAATGCGAATATATAATGTAAATTTACATTATAACCGGTTGTAAAAAAGGGAAAAGGGAAAGCATCTGCGGCGTTACATCAAAGAGCGTCAAAACGGCATTAATGGAATTCTTGACAAAATAGGCATAATTTAAAGATGAGACTTTGTTTCTTTTCGAAAAGAACAAAAAGCAAGGATGTAATGCATAGCTGTCAGACATTCACCACAACCACCTTTATCATCTGCATCACCTACAGCACCGCCCACTCGTTCTGTCTCACCGGAGTTCTGATCAAGCAAACCTGGATCTCATTACCACACCCTATATATAGACAATTCCTTCATTCAGCCAGCATCTGGTCTACCGTTCCCTACCCCTACATTAGCTCCAGACCTTTAAGAAAGGATAAGAGAAACAATCAACAAGAAAAAGAGGAAAACAAGTTTTACAAAATTTAATGGCTTTAATTTAATGGTTATTATGGGAATTGCACTCATTTTAATGGATACTATAATGGTGTCTAGTGATGTATTCTATTGGTGGGATGTTAAATCCTATTGGGGAAAAATACACAAGCCACACCACAAAAAGGAATTTTGTAATGGTTTTACTGGAAAAAGTTAATGGTTCATAATGGTATTTTAATAGAAACCATTTGAATTTCTGTTTCAATTGGGCTTATAATTAGGGAAGGGAAGCTGTTTCTACAACAAGACCAAGAGATGCTGCATAAGGTTACATGACAAAACAAGGCGCAATTTGAAGGATGGCCTTGCAGAATTAAAGCCAGTGACATTTTAAACCAAGTAAACATTTGGTTTCATGTGATGTTGTGAATTCTGTTGGCATACATGTTACTATGGGATAATATTGGAAGAAGTATTGGTAATGTTTTGCTCCCTATCCCATCGTTTTGTACACTTTCTTTTACTGAATAAAAATCTATGAGGTGTCAAATTCACAACATGTGCAAACTACATCAACCTTCAACCATTTTGAATTTAATTATTCCAGTAGCCTTGAAATTATAGAGAGTTATCCTTATTGTGATTTCACATTGGTAATATATCTGGTTGGTAAATAAATATGGTGTGAAAGTAAAAAATAACATAATAGGTACTTCAGTAATCTCAGAATATGTACTGTAAGTGGTCAGGATGGGAGTGTCTCATGACGACAATCTGATTTATCTGCTGCTATTTAAGCTGCTGCTTGGGCAGTTAGTTCCCTTGTGGTCAAATTGCTTAGTGTGTATATACAGAGTCACAGTTAAATCAATTCAAGCTGTGGTTTTACAAATAGGCAATTCATTGCTATTGTTTTCCAGAATAGTAGCTTGAAGGAACAGTTCACTCAGAAATGAAAATTCTGTCACCATTTACTCACCCTCGAGTAGTTCCAAACCTGTATGAATTTCATTGTTACATGGTAGGGAAAAAAATACTATGTAAGTCAGTGGTGACCAAAAACAGCCTGGTTACAATCTTTTTAAAAATATCTTCCTTTGTGTTCGGCAGAACAAAGAAATTCAAACAGATCTGGAACTACTCAAGGGTGAGTAATGAGAATTTTCATTTTTGGGTGAACTGTTTCTTTAAAACCAGTGGAAAGAAAAGATCAACGATCTTAAAGTTCAAATGAGGCTGAAATTGATGCAAATGTGGCAAAAAATGTATGTATGTATGTGTATATAATCTTCACTACAAGCTGAGCTGAGTTCCCTTTCAGTCGGTCACTTCGACGTCACGTCGAGACCGACGAATAGGAATCTCGCTTCGAGATGCCAAACAAA
>JAUMHI010000057.1:12885756-12908814 GCA_032359435.1 Enteromius unitaeniatus | reverse complement strand
CTATTCGTCGGTCTCGACGTGACGTCTCCGTTCCCTTCTTCAGGGAACGAGGGTTACAATACGTAACCGAGACGTTCCTGTTTTTAAATATGTCTTTAAAAAATATATATATAAGATAAGTATAATTTCTTGTAACAGTTATGCAGTGGGAGATGTGATAGTTTTTATAACAGCGCCATCTATTGACACACCAATATTTCTACTAAATCAACATCTTTGGTTTTTCAATAACAGTTTTCAAGAGCAGTTCTGGGTGTGTTTTATGGGTTTATAAGATTGCATTTGTTGCATTTAAAAAAAAAAGCATTTGGGCATGCAATCTTAGGTTTCTATAAATATGATTTTTAAATGGCTGCATGTCTTTAAAGTGGGCACAAGGGGGCAGTTCAGAGCTACTCCTAATTTTCACATTCACAGCTGAAAAGAAAAATGTAGTATTGGATTTATATACTTTGTGTGATACATTACCCATATCTTCTTCCTAAACACATATAGCGAAAAAATAAAGCAGCTTGTAGTGATGACCATTTTTACCATATAGTAGGTTTTAGTAGTAGCAGAATGACGTTTTTTGCCACTTTCTCAAGAGTAAGTGGTGATAAAACAAGATTGACTTTTTGTCAGGCTACATTGAAATGAACAATGATATGTTAATAAACTAGACTTAAAGTAGACTCAAAGTAACCTGACATGATTAGCCACAGCTGCTTTAACCTTTGTTGGATTTGAACATTGAAAGTCAGTTGAAAGGGTGTAACTTGTTAAGGTAAATAGGAATTAAAATTGTGAATAGTTCCATACCTTATAAGATAATAATAGGCCTGCCTATGAAATACAGGTTGATCCACTCAACATAAAAAAAACCCCAATCCCTCAAGGCAGATATTTTAGACTGTATAGTGTCATACCTGCTGCTAAGTCTAGTGGAAAAAGCTTAACTTTTGGAACTGTTGAGCAGCTCAATGAAAGATTAATGTTACACCCAATTAATGCGAAGCAGAGAACAGTGAACATATTTTTGTCAACCCCAAAACAAAGCAGCATTAGCCACCATTGATGTTAACCTTCAAAAGGGAGTTTGACAGCTCTCTGAAATACTTACATTTTTCTTGGTGTAATATTGACATGCCAAAAATCTTATTAATTTCATATACAATATAAATATTATACTGTATATAGACTCAAATGTAGGATGATAAACTTTGAAAAACACATGAGAAAGGATGTGTAAGGATGCAGTGTGGTATGCATTTTTTTTCTTTTACTATTCATTAAAACAGCACCTTGGTTACTCTTTAAACAAACTCGTTAAGTGATTGGCATGTTGGTAGATGAAAGGGATGATGGCATTTGCAAAATGTAATTACCACTTTTTTCATCCAACAAGAAAAAAACCTTTTTACAAGGATCAGCAAGAAACCAAAACATCTAATACAAACTGTGTACACATTATACAATGTGAAATAAACCATTTGAAATGAAAAATGTTAAAGACCTTGCAGGCCATTAGAAGTCTATGAAACCTTTATTTCTGCTAAAGCATTTTCTTTCCACAGTGTACTGCAGGACAGAGTGTATATACAACATGTGCCAGCAGGGTTGAGGGTCGATCGTGCAGAAATTGTATCGTGCTGGGTGTGGATGTAGATTTGACCTAAAGCAGGATTTGAACAGGTGACCCCTAATGCGCCTTACTGACCACCGAACAGCTGGAGGCCTTGAGACTTATTAACAACTGTTTTAGTTGTTAACAAGTTTAGGGTGTGAGGGGTTTCTCCTGAGTGAGCTTGAGCTTGTTTTATAACCGAGTAACTTCTGATGTTAATTATCTATGACTAATTTATTTAGAAGAACCTCCTCTGGCACAACTATAATATGAATTTATCTTTCTGCTCATTACTATTTCAGCATTACTTATAGCATTCATCTCATGCAAATATGGTTTTAGGCCATATTTGAACATTTCAAAGCAAGAAATCATTTAGATAAATCACATTGAGTTTAATATAATGTAAGTAAACAACATTAATTAAAAGAATATTATTAGAGACAGTTTTATCGTTAAAAAAAAATCTATTTAGGTTTGAAATTTGTGTTATACACTCAAACACTATACAATTCAAAAGTTTACAGTCAATACGATTTATATTTTAAAAGATGTTAATATGTTTTACTCAGCAAGGACACATTAAATGCATATATTATAATGTAATTATATATATCAAGTGTTTGCAATTTATATTTTATATATATATATATATTTTGGTTTTAGGACAACTTTGATGAAAAATTTTGATCCACTTTAAATGTTGACTACTGTGTATATATATATATATATATATATATATATATATCCACACACACTTTACACTTTCTGAGATGTAGCCCAAGATAGGTTAAAATATGGCGATTGAAATCCAGCGAAGCCTAGAAAAATTCACAAAACATCTCATTAAAGCAATTTTAAAAGCATTTTATGCAAATGCATTTGACAATACCTTTTGATAGCATTTGGCTGTGGAACATAATTATAGAGGATACTTTTTTTTTTCAATCCATTTTTTCTTAGTCTAAAAGACAAGCCCAGACATCTGCATCTCTGACATATTCTGTTGTGACCTCTGTTTGCTGACCTGAACACATCTGTCATAAAGATCGTGCTGACATGTTTTAACAACAAGCTTTCCTCGTCCAGCAGGAGACCATGTTAAATCAAACACAGGCCATAGCCAGTGCAGTAGTGAACTAAAATAGCACTAATGAGATATGTGGGCTGCATTGTCACAACCCAGTGCATTTCAGGCAAAAAATAGACCTGATAAGCTCAGAGAATGTTGCAGGGGAAAGACTGAATGGCAACTACAATGTTTGACGGCTATGAAGGTCGAATTGCACATGAAAAATACAGAGTGCTGCATGTTGTCTTTATCCATATGATGATGTCAAAGGTATTTATTTGTTTTTTTAAGCCTATTTTAATCTTAAACTATAGGATAATTCTGCATTTGATTCCACCATCTATACTTGAGTAATGCAAAAGACAATTTTTGCCAGATAGATGATCTGATACAGATGATAGTTTTGTCTATACACCTCTTCTTATTTTTTTATGAGAAAAATCATTTATTCACAAAAGTATGAAAGGCTTTGCTTTGAGAGTTACAGTACCTGATTTGCCTTGTTTTGTCTGTTTGTATGCTTTAATATTTTATGAACTCATAGGCAACATGCTGCTGCATCTGTTTTAAAATAGCTAAAAACTGTCAAATGTGCACTTGAAGTATGTAAATTTAGTTTAATTATTTAACATTAGAACAAAATAATGTTAAATAGCCTCTCTTTGTGCATTATCCAGTAATATAAACACCCAGTGTTAAAGTCCTTGAAGATAAGTTTAATATAAGTCCAATTAATTCAGCCACAGAGTAATTATACATTTTTATATTTTGCATAGATTACACTACCTTTCAAATGTTTTAGAAAGAACTTTGAAAGAAGTCTTAGCAGAGCTGAATTTTAAGCAGCCATTACTCCAGTTTTTAATGTAAATCTTGAAAATGTATTGCTATCATCAATGTTGAAAAATTTTTTGCTGCTTGATATTCAGAAATATCCAGAATTGTTTTATGAATAGGAAGTTCGAAAGAACAGCATTTATTTTAAACAGAAATCTAGCATTATAAGTGACTTTACTAACTTTTAAAGGTGCTGTATGTAAGTATTTGACATAAAATAGCATAATGTGTGTAAATATGTTTGTAGATATTTAAGAAACATGCTTGTTTATCTGAAAAATAATGCAACAGTTAGTTATTCTCCTTTAAAAATGTGCATTCCGGGATTGCCAGTAGCACTCGTTCCTGTTGGTGTGGTCAGTCTGGTAACCGGCATGTGCGTCAAGTCAAAAAATAACGCCCCAAACATTTGAGTGGGTATGTGGCCGAGTCTGATCAATCTAAAACCATGAAGCGACCAGGTGTATGTACCCCCTCAGGGACCAAATGTCCTGAATAACAATCATCCAACACGTCAAGTCTGGGCACACAACCACAAGTGATGTTCTGGAAACACAAAAAAAACGCTATAATGTCTGGTGGCAAAGTACTTTTATCATAATAGCAAAGAAGGGCTATTCTTAAATCAAGCCAGGAAGAGAACATAAAATCCTGAGTGGAAAGTCCCCTGGAGGAAGCGCTTTAGAAAGTAAATGGATTTGAATGGAGCCCAGGTAATGCTGGGTTTATACACCACAGAGATGTAGAGAGCTCACGCTGTAATTGATGAGTAGGATCAGACTGAGGTAATGACAATAATCTGGGGATATAGGAAGTATTACGTTCTCTTCACTGACTTTATCACCATGCACCAGCAAAAGAAATATAAAAGATTGAGATCTGTAAGAGTGCATTTCATGACAAATTATAATAGAAATCTGTTTTATCTACACATGACAAGCTCATGTTCAAACTGCTGCCTTTCATCTTTTGAGAACATCTGCAGCCGCCTATACAGTACATCCAATAAAACCAAAATAACCATTATGTTAAACACAGGGCAGCAGCTGGGTAATGATAAACACTCCTAAAGCTTTCACTTTGCCCATTTCCCTGAAGTCAGCGTTGGAAAACCTTGTTTTATTCTTCAAGAAAGTTAAAAGTGAGAGAGCACTGTACTTTATTAATTGTGTCATATACAATTAGGACCATTTAAAACCTCCTGATTGTGCATTACAAATAGAAAATTGCAATTCCCAAAAATGGACAATAGATGCATAAATCAGCACCGGGCACCTCTAATCTGATCTGTCTGATTCACACTGGGGGTGTTGACAGGGCTGAATTCCTCTGTGATGTGCATAATTTTAAGCCTTACTGGAAACATCAGCCAAACAGCGGGATGCCAGAATAGTTGGCTGAGTTTGTGTGACTGTGTGTGTGTGTGGATGGAGTTTTCTTTGTGGATTTATGGTGCTTTTCTGTAAGAACATGTAATTCTCAGGGTCATTAATTATGCAGAATTTCTTAAAAAGCATGAACAGATTTGTTTTATATGTAATATAAAAGGCTATAATATATGCCTTTATAATTTACCTTACATGCATTATTGCATTTCACACTAGATTAAATGCATTGATTAAATAAAATACATGGTTTGTAAAGACCGCTTCTGAGTGTTTTGTCTTCACTCATCTCTCTCTCTTTCTCTGCAACACCTGCTCTCTTCTCTCACATCCTTTGGCAGCTGCACAAAAAGATGTGCACGTCTTATCAGTCAATAAAACCCATCACATGTGTGAAATGCAGCTATAGTCCCAAGAAACATTTGACCTAAATAGCTGACATGCCTGATTTAGAGTCTCAAACCTTAACTAGAAAAATACAATACACGTATGTTTAAATGACATATTATATGTTTACATGTTTTGGTTTTTTTTAATGCAGAAAAAATAAAAAAGCTGCTGAATGGTTGGTTTCATGTGGGTTTTTTTCTTTCTTTCTTTTTAAACCACAGTAAAGTTCATGATTTTCTGTTTCACCACCAGAGAGAGCTGGCACAATGCACAGCGCCTATAATGCATATCCATCATCTATTTGAATATTTCAGCATTCTGCTGTTCAGTGCAGACTGTAATGACTGTGGTCCAGATTCACTGAAGAAGGGCTACAATGAGGTCATTTATGTGACGGTATCAGTCGCTCTTATTTTGTCAGTGTTTTACAAAAAAAAATACATTAAAGCAGAGTAATAAATGAAAATAGATAACGTTAGGCCTACTAGTTAGTTTAAACTGAGGAATGCTAAAACGGCTTGCCATAATATGCCACAACAAGTCGTTCCTTCTGAATTCATGCAGCTCTGTCCCCGCTTGCCTTTGTGTGACACTGCCTGCGATCAATCAGAGCACTCCGTACGCATTCCATCGTAAACGTCAGCCAATAGCGTGTCAGCGGGGCGTGATTTCCCTCGCAAGGCTCCGCGAGGCATGAAGTTTATTCAGAGTGCGAGCTGCTCAGGGAGAATGATGCACCTTTGCGCGGATGCGAATGTGAGATTTTTCCGTTGCGCGCTCTAACTTTCTCCACTTTCTCATCTTGCCACGGATTGTGCCGAACGTGTAGTAATACCGGCTCGCATTCACAAATGGCTCGGGGTATAACAGAGCAGCGGCAACGTAAAGCGTTTCATGTGCACTTGTTTCTCTTTATACTGACTTTGTTTCGCGATGCATCTGCGCAGGGATTTGGAAGTTTGGGATTAACGTACGGTTTAAGATCTGAACTTTCAGAGGATGCTATTCTTGTTGCCAATAATGGAATACGGGTTCCTTTCGGCAGATCTGTCTATATCGATCCAATCAATGACCTGGTTACCCAAGTTCAGCCCGGAGACAAGTGCACCATAACAGTTTTGGACAATGACCCGCTGTCACAGAGACCGGGACAGCTGTCCCCGAAAAAGTTTCCTTGTGAATTTGGTCCCAGTGATGTAAAATACTCGCATTTCGGATCCAGGAGCCCTTCAAAAGACAGAGTAAGACTTCAGCTCAGATATGATACTCAGGCTGATACAGTCATCATTCCCTTTATGATGGAAGTTGAGGTGATTTTCACTCAGCTCGAGATTCTCACCAAACACATGCCTGTAGTTGTAGAGAAACTGCTTGGAATGAGTAATCCTATTGATAAGAAAATAATGGAGTTTACTTACGATAGAAATGCTCATTTATGTAAAGTTACATCTCTGGCCAGTGGCGGCTTATTACCCAGGTATGGAAAGCTGATCGATAATGGAAAATTGGGGAAACCTGTGGACTGTGATGAATTTGTCAGGATGGATATTCGCTATCAGCACACTTTTGCACATCGTTCTCCAAACCGAGATTATATTCCCATGTATTTAGAGTTACAAGACAAAGAAGTAAATGTACTGAAGCAAGAGTTTTTCCAAATTGTGGTACTTATAAAAGAGGGTGAGGAAAACACAGCTCCTAAACCGAGTTTTGTAGCAATGATGATGATGGAAATTGACCAGTTTGTAATGACTGCTATAACCCACGATATGCTTGCTGCTGAGGATGTGGAATCTAATCCTGATGATTTAATATTCAACATTACTTCCCCGCTGTCCTTTGAGGAGGGCTACATTGTAAGCACAGATGACAGAAATTTGCCCATTACGTCTTTTTATCAAGCAGACCTGAAAGATTTTAAAATTGCCTATAAGCCTCCCTCTGCAGATTCGGATGTGGAAAGAATATTCCAAATTGAGTTTGAAGTCGTAGACACTGAGGGGGCTATATCAGATCCCTTTGCGTTTATGATAGTGATTAAGCCCATGAACACTCTAGCACCGGTTGTAACCCGCAATACTGGTCAACTACTTTATGAGGGTCAGTCCCGGCCACTTTCAAGCTCACAAAACCTACAAATTAGTGACGAGGACAATTTAGACAATGTCCAAATCACAGTTATTAATGGACTTAGCCATGGAGAGCTCACAGTTCTGGGGTCCAGGCGAAAATTCTTCACACCAGCAGATCTTGATGTAGGGAGCGTCACCTACCAGCATGATGGTAGTGACACATACAGCGATAACATCATTTTCAGAATGACAGACGGGAAAAATGAAGTTGAGTTTTTATTTCCCATTACAGTGGTGCCAACTGATGATGAACCTCCAATTATCAATGCCAACACAGGCTTAGTTTTGTTTAAAAACCAAATGATGCCCATTTCTCCTTTGATGCTAAGTGCAGCAGACATAGACTCTGAGGATTCAACTATTAAGTTCATCTTGGTGCCTCCCTACTCTACTATAGGAGAAGTGATACTTCGTCAGTCAGATGCACCTGAGGATCCATCCACTTGGAAGTTCAATTCAGAGGATGAGATGTATGAGAAAGTAGTGACAGAATGGTTCCAGCATGACATCACAGAAGGCAAACTGTTTTACAGGCATATCGGACCACATAATACAAAGACCATCATGGACCAGTTTGTTTTCCGTGTGCAAGATGACAACGACCCACCGAACCAATCTGGTGAGAACTCTTTCATCATCAAAGTTCTCCCCATTGATGATATCCCCCCAGAGCTCTATCCTGGGACCACTCTTCAAGTGACCGTTCATGAGTACCAACTCACCTATTTCCGAAAGAAGTTCTTGCGCTACACAGACTTAGATTCAGAAGACAGGGACTTGAAATACACAATTACCCAGCCACCCACTGACACAGATGAGAACAGCCCCGGCATACTAGGAAGGATTGTTTTAACTGAGAGTCCAAACTCAGAAGTCACAGAGTTCACTCAGGCACAGATAAATCATCACAAGGTAGCCTACAAACCTCCTGATCTAGAGCTTGGAATAACCCCGCATGTAGTGCAGTTCCATTACAAAGTTGAAGACACGGTGGGAAACAGCGCCAATGGCGTTTTCACCATATTTTTACAGCCTGTGGACAACAAGCCACCCCAGATCACCAACAAAGGCTTTACCATTCAAGAACGAGGGGCACACGTCATCACACGTGCCGAGCTGGACACCACAGATGCCGACACGGACAGCTCACAGATTCTGTTTACAATCACCCAACCTCCAAAGCATGGTCAGGTCAAGTACAAATTCACTGATATGATGAAAGGGAATTCATTCAATTTAGACGATATATCTAATGGAAGAATATCTTACATTCATAACGGTGATGAGTCAAGCAGCGATTTCTTCCAGCTGGATGTCAGTGACGGTGTCCATGTTGTCACGATCACAATCAAAATCAGTGTGAAGCCTATTGACGATGAAGCACCAACCATCAGCCTTCCAGAGGGCACTATCGGTTCTTACATAGATGTTCTGGAGAATGAAGCAACTGAGATCACCACCAATGTTATTCAGGGTCGAGACGAGGACACTGATGACCTTAGGCTGACCTTTATCGTAGAAGATCCCCCGGTGTTTGGTGAAATATTAGTGAATGGTGTGCCCTCCAATAGGTTCACTCAAGCAGACATCATTAGTGGCTTGGTAGTCTATGCACATAATAGTGGAGAAATTGGCTTGGCAACAAAATACGACTTCTTTAATCTTACACTCACCGATATGTCGGATGAATGGACAGTTGGGGGAAATAAAATCAAAGGGGTTCGTGTACAGGTCACCATTCTGCCATTGGACAGTCAGGCCCCTGAGGTCTTTGTGGGCCCCCAATTCATTGTCGTAGAGGGTGAGAAAAATGTTATTGAAATTCCGCATATTAGTGCTAATGACATTGACACCCCTAATGATGATATTCTTTGCACAATTATTGTGCAGCCCACCTCAGGCTACTTAGAAAACATATCCCCTGCACCAGGCTCTGAAAAATCCAGATCTGGGATTGCCATCAGCGCTTTCACCATTAAAGACATTCGGGAAAACCACATTTATTACGTGCAAAGTATTCATAAAGGTGTTGAACCAGTTGAGGACAGGTTTACTTTCAGGTGTTCAGATGGGATAAACTTTTCCGAGAGACACTTTTTCCCAATCGTGATAATCCCATCCAATGATGAAAAGCCAGAGATCCATATGAGAGAGTTTGTTGTGATGGAAGGCATGAACATTGTAATTGACACCCCAATATTAAACGGAGCTGATGCTGATGTTCCAGTGGATGAGCTCACGTTTATCATTTCAAAACCTCCTAAACATGGATATATTCTCAATCAGTTAACCTCAGGCACTATTCCTGTCACAAACTTCACTCTTGATCAGATACGAGAGGCTTCCAATATTGTCTACGAGCATGATGATTCAGAAACCACAGAAGATAGTTTCAGTGTTCTACTTACTGATGGCAAATTCACAGTGGAGAAAACCGTCATGATTATGGTCATTTTGGTTGACGATGAAACACCAAGGATGGCGATTAATGATGGCCTTGAAATAGAAGTAGGAGACGTGAAAATAATCAACAATAAAGTTTTAAAAGCCACTGATCTGGATACAGAAGACAGCATTCTGACCTACATCATCCGTTATGGTCCAAATCAAGGGTTTTTACAAAAGCGAACACCATTTGGAACATTTGAAAACGTAACTGTTGGAATGAACTTCACACAAAATGAGATCGACCAAGATATGATCATGTACACTCACAATGGACAAGAGGGAGTTCGTGACCTTATCAAATTTGATGTCACTGATGGCATTAACCCTTTGATTGACAGGTACTTCTATGTAACTGTGGGGGGAATAGACATGGTGTTCCCTGATGTGATCAGCAAAGGTGTTTCATTGAAAGAAGGAGGAAGGGTCACTCTAACCACAGACCTGCTCAGCACTAGCGATCATAACAGCCCTGATGAACACTTGGTGTTCACCATCACACGCGCCCCTATACGAGGACACTTAGAGTGCACAGATGTGCCAGGGATGCCTATTAGTTCATTTACTCAGCTTCAACTGGCTGGGAATAAAATCTACTACATCCACACCACTGATGATGAGGTAAAGATGGACAGCTTTGAGTTTGAAGTGACTGACGGTTACAATCCTGTGTTCCGCACCTTCCGTGTGTCCATTACAGATGTGGACAACAAAAAGCCTGTGGTCACCATTCACGGACTAGTTGTTAATGAAGGTGAAAATAAGTTAATCACTCCTTTTGAGTTGACAGTGGAGGACCGTGATACAGTCGATCACCTTTTAAAGTTTATAATCACCCAGGTTCCAGTGCATGGCAAGGTGCTGTTTAACAACACCCGACCTGTCATGTCCTTCACCAAGCAGGACCTGAATGAAAACATGATACGTTATAAGCACGATGGAACCGAGTCTGCCACCGACAGCTTCTCGTTTACTGTTACTGATGGAACTCACACAGACTTTTATGTGTTCCCTGACACGGTTTATGCAACTCGCAAGCCCCAGATAATGAAAATCACAATATATCCAGTGGACAATGGAGTTCCACAAGTTGTGACTAATAAGGGTGGTACAACATTAAGGATTCTTCCTACTGGTCACCTTGGGTTCCTTATCACTAGTAAAACACTAAAGGCAGAGGACAGAGACAGCTTTTATGGAGCAGTGACTTTTAAAATTACTGTGGCTGCTGAACATGGCTACCTCATTGACTTGGGGAAAGGCAATGCTACTATCTCCACATTCACCCAAGGTAAGTTTATTAAAAGTCAGCTTAATAAAATTGTTGTGTTCATTTATGAATTAATGGTACTGAGAATAGTATGTGAGAAAATACTGGGTTAACATACATGTGACAATAGTGTATAGCTCATGCAATAGCTCATGCAAAAATTAAAATACTGTGATCATTTATTCACCCCCATGTCATTCCATACTCAAAGGACTGTCTATCTTTTATGTGCAGAAGGTTACCTTTTTTGAAGAATATCTTGGCTGCTCATTTCAATATAAGAAAAGTGAATCAGGACTGAGTCTGTCAAAGCCTGGTTGAAAAGAAATAAATAAATCTATAAAAATATACTTAAAGTTGTTTACTATCTGATATCTCGGTCTGACCAGAAGAAAAGTTGCCAAAACCCTTCTGAAAAAGACTTGATTCACAAACAAGCGCAGGTTTTTTTTTTTTTTTTTTTTGACATATTTTCTTTCATTAGGAAGAATTATTATTTAGAATTAGAATTATTATTTCATAACTCATTAAAGTGTCATAGAAGCACTCTATACACTAGTTTAGTTTGTCTCATGACCAAATGACATAGATGACAATTTGAGTTTTGACAATATTTTGAGAGCTAGTGCAGATGGGAAGATTTTTTTTTTTTGTAAAAGTCAGTCTGTTCATCACTGAGAAAACATATGTTTCACAAGCATATAGTGCTTCTTCATTTTGGAGCTTGACAGCAGTTTTCTTTTTTATTATATGGGGAAGAGCAGTCTGGATGAGTAGGTGAATAAATTACAGCAAATTAAATTTTGGTGTGAACTGTTTTATGAACCTAAACAATAAGCCTTACAATATTTTAAGAAGTCTTATGAAGGAAGATTTCTCCTGAAATATTGCAAGGTAATCTTGAAAGGTGCACACATTTTGACACAATGCACACAAAACCTTTTAGCTTCAAATAAGACCAATATAGTATTCATGTTAGTATTTTTCACTAACAAAGCAGAGAGTTGTTATTGTCATAAAATTACAGTAAAAGCCCAAGCTCTCAGACGTATCACAAAAGCCTTAGTGTAGTTGTTAAAACTTATAAATGTAAAAACTGGCAGGCGACATGCTCAACTTGCCACTGTGTTTCCCCTTTCTAAATAAGCTCCTTTTTTAGGATTCTCTTTGAATATTTCAAGGGAATTTAGCACAGTTGGGAGTGATGGTGTGGGCTACTGACTGTAAATAAAGTTGCTGCTCCCTTGTGGGCATTTGAAAATGATGGGTTTACATTTTTATGAGCTGGCCGCTTTGAAGAGAAATGTTTTGACATCAAATATTGAAGATAGGCTAGCGCTGTGGATGTAACACCCTCTCAGAAAAACCACATACATGAAATGCACTCCAAAGACTGAGCACAAGAGCGGGTGGTGGAGAAATTAATAGATGGGTGCCAGGTAGAGACCTGCTGCTCTTTGTGGTTCCTTTTAGTCAGAAGAGAATGGATGTGCCACAGCCTCAATTCTTCATATTTCTTTCAGTCTGAATGAAACGCTGCCCAACTGATAAATCTTAGGCATAATGCGGTGTGGTGCCTGCAGCTTTGTACAGGAGCAGATGGGCAAAATGCCCTTATTGAAAAGTGCTTTTCAACCTTTCAAGCAAAAATTGTACATTTACTGGTGTGCCTTTGTACCTTCTATACCCTTGAAGGGTGCACATTAAGACCATAAGAGCAGTGTTAGGTAAAGTTTCTTTTAAAAGTAATGCGTTACAATATTGGGTTACTCCATGAAAAAGTAACTAATTATGTTACTTATTTACTCTTTATGAAAAGTGCAACTGTAAAAGCCCTTTCACACCAAATGTAAAATTAATAAGCATCAGGCTGAAGTAAAGGCCTCTTGATCTGCGCCAATTCCTCTCATTATAGGACAGGAGAAGTCAAAAAGTAACAAATTGGAGTCCAGCAGCGACCCGCTACAAAATATATTTATTTATTTATTGCTAAATATACTGTATTGCTGCCTTCATCATTTTGGATCCTTCTGATTAGGGTCCTATCTGGACATCCCTGGCAGCAAAAATGAGAAAACTTATGAATCCTATAAGATACTTGCAGTATATAGTAAAGCCATTTAACACATTTGTATCATAATTAATATAATTTCAAAATATAGAAATGTTGGCATGTAAGTATGTGAATATTAAATAAATATACATATATTTCTGGACTTGATTGTCAGTTTTGCCATTCTGAAAAAAATATAATGGATCTTGATACAGTAATTTTATAAAGTGCATTCCAACTTAACTTAATTTAAAAAGTGACTCATCCTTTTGAATATTTCCTCCTTCAGCTGACATCGATGACATGCATGTATGCTACGTGCTTCGAGACAGAGACAATGCCACAAGCGACACATTCCACTTTTCCATCGAAGACAGTGGTAAGATATTTCAACCTCTTTTTATTGTTTTGGCCTCAGGATGTTTAAAATCTGACTGGTTGGATTACAGACGTGTGCATTCCTATCTCCATCATCCTGCATTTCTTTGTGTGCTTGTGAAGGTGTGACTGTGGGAGTAATAACTAGTATCTGTGCACTTTTGTTCCGTCTGGGATGTCTTTTGATTGACACGCTGGCATATTGAAGTGGAAAACTCTAATAGAGCTTTGGCTGGTTTTTAATCTTTTTATTGAAAAACATTTTTCAATCTCAAACTTTCTCTGATGGGTTGAACGAAACTGTCCAATTATAAACCTGCCAAGTGCACTTAGTACCCAGCGTGGTCCCAGAAAGCATTATTAAGGACTTACTGCTTGACTGCCAAAAAAATTAAGCCGATATGTGAGAAACAAATGCTCCACTTTGAAGATGATTTGAGTGATGCCATTTTTCGTCTATATTTAGCCACCATAATATCATTTGGTAAGGGTGATTGTCTGTCTTAATGACCACCATTGTCAGGCTAATTAGGTGATGCTAATAAAGTTTTAGCATAGTAATATAAGTCTCATAGATACATGACTCCTTTCCCTCACTGTTGGATTTTCTTGTAAATCTTTCCGCCTACTTCTCTTTCTTTCTTCATTTATCTACACACAGCCCACTTGAAAACATTAAAGGCTTCCGCTTTTACATATGCAAATGTCAATCTTGTGTTTTGGTGGGCTTTGAGGATGCTTTACGTTTCAGAGACCCTCTTGACAGTATGTTCATTGTTCTCCTACGCAATGGCTATGGAGTTTTGTGATGCCACCATTTCTCTTTTTCCATGAATATGAAAAAAAAAATGCTCTCACCTCCCACTCCCAATCTTCTGTAACCACAGTGGAATCATCTGGTGAAAACCAGTGTCAATTCAAACGATTCTGTATGGAAAACATAGACGAGGAAGAAGACAAAGTTGACGTGTTTTACATGGTTTAGTTCGGTCAGTGTGAAGTCTTCCTGAGTGGGTTCATTTGTTAATCTTCTGATTTCTATCATAAAAGCATTAGGTGAAGACTGACTTGATTTTTATGGATTTGGCATTCAGTGCTGTTGTTCTAGGTGCATGCTAATTAGATTATTCATTCGCTAAGTCAATTGACTGGCACAAAGAGCCTGTGTCTAACAGAAGTTGGCACGAGGTGTGTGTGTCTTCTGAAGTTTGGCAGTTATACAATGGGATTCTGCAGAATGTTGTCATATGCTCCTTTCAGAAAGGTTTTAAGATGCCCTCATTGTGTCTTGTGGCATTTGTTTGTTTTTCTAAATGAAGTTTTCTCTTTTTCATTTTACTGGTTGTCAAATGATTGGGAATTATGTGCTTCTTCAGTTATGAAGTCTGTTATACTCATCAAGACTGAATTTATTTGACCCAAAATAAACAGTATTATTGTAAAACTGTGCTGCTTAAAGTTTTGTGGAAACCATGGTACATTTTTTAGCATTTCTTTTTTGATAAATAAATGGTTTAAGAGAACAGCTTTTATTTGAAATCAATTTAACATATCATTTAATAAAAAAAAAAAGAGTATTAAACCCAAACTTTTGAACATAAAAGTCGTTCGTGTTAATTTGTGAGTATAAGTACTGTAAGTGACTAGCCTAGGCCCACCCATACTTCCTTTGATGCTAAATTCATTTCGCGAGCAAAGTTAGTCTGGCCAAGCTGCCGTTTTAGAGCATTTCTGTTCCCAAAAAAGTGGGAGCCAATGAGAAACAAGCTCCTCCCCCCTCCTTTTGTAAAATTTATTTGTGCATTTGTGCATTTATTGTTACCTTTTTGTTCAACAGCTCCCAAATGATTCGTCAACAATTAATTTGTCCAAATCCCTCCGGTGACTGGCCGTTATAATTTAAAGCATTGTTTGATAGCTTTTAAGGGTCCAAAAGCTGCATCTAGTGGCAAAGAAGGAATTGACATTTTCACTCAGATCAATGCGAGTCAATTCTTTCTTATTAAATATCTTATTTCTAAATTAAATCTCAGATTTAAAATTTTGCAGGATGTTTTCATTTATTTACAGCTCTGTTAGACATGAATTGTAACTTTCAAAAATCGATAATATGGACACTTTAATGATTTTTTTTCTAATAGAATATTATTAGTGGCAAAATATTTTTTTGTGAACTAAAGGAACTGCTGTGTGTATTCAGCGTGCACCTCCCTAGAATGGTTTGCACCTCCTTAAATAGAACAGAATTTGTCCTGAGCCTCGTAAAATATCCGTGAAATGAACTTGATAAGATCTAGAGGCCCCCCTGGACCCTCATATGCTTCAAGTATGCCTTAATATTTCCTTACTGGTGAGTGCTCATGTTCCTTACATGTTTAAAATTTTTCCCTCCAGGTAAACCGATGAGCAAAAAGACACGCTGAGGGAAAACTGAAAACCAGCCCAGAACTTTTTCTCACCTATAGTGGAAGTTGTTACCTTAACTTCATTGTATTGTACGTTTTCATTAACCATTCATTAGTCTTAGCCCCATCTCAATTCCCTACGCATTTGATTCATTTTGGGGCCTTTTCATAGTGTGTAGCTTTAAAGGCCACATATTTGGATGCAGGGAGTGTTAATAGATATTCAAGCTGACCTGGAGTCGGTTTTCAGAATTTAAATTGCGAATTGTGTGCTTATGAATCTCTAATACTGGATCATTGATAGCGAGACTGCCAGGCTGCTGATGTTATTTGTAGGCATGAGAGCCACTGTGGCAGCCACACTAATTCCCCAGGTACACCCTGCGGCTGTTTCAGAGGCTGTGTATCAAGCAGCCGTGCTGGATTGTGAGTGTTCAGACACAGCTGTATCCTGTCATGTTCCAGCAGCCAAAACCCCTCTGCAGGTAGTGCTCATATAGTAAGAAAGAAAATGGAGGTGAATCCAAGGAGCTATTTAGGCTTATCTTGATGCAACAGTGCAGTACAGCTCATACAGGTTGTAAAATAGGGCATTTTTGTTGCTTGTAAAGATTAAGCGTTGGTTTATATGATGTTTATTTAGACTAAGCCAAATAAAGTCGAGAAAATGCTTGTAGTTGTGTGGTCAGATTAAGCGGTTTGTTTTATAAGGCATTGCTGGGTTTAAAAATGTATCTGCCTTGTCAGATAAATATGTTTTAATCTCAGGCACGAGCTGTTTGGAAATTTAGCCTGTCGTACTAGAAAGAAAACATCAGTTTTCTCAGTCAATTCGCTTGAGGGCTCGCTTTTAGAATCGCAATTAGATTTCATGTCTGTTAGCCAAGTAAGTTACACAAGCAGGGAGTTTGATGACAATGAACACATGGCATATCTAGTACTGTATGTATATACAGGGTGTATTACATATATGGGGTGTATAAATGCATTATACAGTAGATGCATATAGCCAAGTCTGTCATTTTTTGGGTGAACTGAATTATAAATGCATATATCCAGTATTATTAGTACTAGCATTTGATTTAAGTGTGAGCTGATGTTAATCGTAAAAGAAATTTGTGGTAAAGTGGTTGACAATGTCAAAATTAATTTGTCGCCAATAACCTTTGTCCTTCTTCTACTCTAATGGAGGCCAAATTACAACCAGTGCAGTAATTAATCAACATCATTTTATGAAAGGAGTTGAAATTGCCCTTCAAATTAATGCTATTAGTTGGCAGTAGATTCTTTTGTGGAGTTGTGCTAAAAGCAGAGTAGCACTTGGCCCTGATTCCCGGTGAGTAATATAATTGGTCTCCCAGAGGATTTTTTAAAGTTTGCAAACTTTGACACAGATATCAGCAGGTGGTTAATGAAGGATTCAAAGTTGATGATGGTTTTTGGATGATTCCAATTTCTTATTATTTTGGGAAGTGGTTACATTGCCAAAAGCATGTCAGATTATGAATGCTAGAAGATGAAAATGCCAGATATTATTCCTTTGAAGAAGAAAAATGAGCAATAATGAAAATAATATTGGATTATAAAAAAAGAAAAGAAAATGAAAATGCCTCAAAATAAGGATTCATACTTTTTCTTCTCATCTCTTCTCATCTGTGGTACTTGACATATTAGTAATACACATGTACATTTAATTTTAAGTTAATTTTAATTCTGACCCATTTAGTATGTTTTATATTATTTATATTTTTTTCTTATTAAAGTTTAATAAAGTTTGTGCACGTGAGACTAATGCAAAGTCCATGTTCCTTGTCAAAGTGGGATGTGAATGTTCTCTGCACTGATCCGTGAACAAACATTTTAGCTTGTGACCTAAAAATAGAACAGCAAAAAACCTGAGGTGATTAAAAAAGCAGAGATGTTATTCTTTTTTTGCCTTCAGATTAAGATTTGGATGCTTTTTTTTTTTTAAAGCAAGTTTAAGAATGGCCTGTTTTGAATCTGAAATGCTTTGAGCACTTTTAGACAGAAGGATTGTAGCCGGAAGGATGTGTTTGAATTGGGTAGCATGCGTTCCATATTAATATATGCAGTTCTTTTCTAAATGTTTTCATTGTGATGTTTGTATTTGAGTCGCTTGACGGTGTGATGAATTGCTGAGTCCTTGCACAGATCTGTCAAGGGACTGATGACGGTCTTGTAGCGCCGTGATTTATTTTAGCTAAAAAAAAATGCTTTCAGCCTTCATTGAGAATAGAGGGAACATTGTTGTTACTAGGTGGTTCTGATTTAATCAAAAGTGCTGAGAAAAAAAGATTTGAAAAGCACTGTTCTGCCTTTTTTAATTCCCTCTGGGTTTTTCAATACAGTTTCAGACAAACACTGCTCAACAATGAACAGATAAATATTACTTGTCATGTTGCCAAATGCACTCGGAAAATAGCACAGTTACCTGAAGGCACCTCATAAAACCCTCAGTGAAGTTTTGCGAAATGTTTGTCTGACCTCACAAATAGTCTCATTCAAAGGGGTAAATTACACAATTTCAAGTTTTCCATCTCTTTGCAATGTTACAAGCTGTTTAAAAATTACAAAGACTACAGTCTCAAAACCAAAGAGATAATTTCAAACACAGGCCAAATGTTTATGCAAAGAAAGAAGGCAGAACTATTATTCTCGCTGTAGTGTTGAGGCCAGCGCCATGTTCTGGAGACGCTGTGTTTCATTGTGAAAGTGAAAGTATTTGTTTTTGCTTCCAAATGAGGACGCAACTAGAAACCAATGGTTAAGTTGTAATTACAGCAAATGTCCCTGAACTGAGAACAGTTCAACGCAAATATTGGAGTGTGTTCAGCACATTTACTTTGCTGTCTGTGCACAAGACTAAAAAAGTGAGGCATTTCTAACTCTGCAAGGGCAGTCTTTAAGCTTTCTTATTAAAAGAATCTGCTACTTACTATTCAAACGCGAATTTTGAGCAGTGAAGGGTAACGTTAGTGCTTGTTGTTTGTGTTTCATGGTGCAGACATGGTGTTTATGAGGTATTCGGCCAATCATGGTGCACTGGCCAATCAGAGCACACCTCTCTTTTTAAGAACGAGGAACTTTGTACAAATCAGCCCGTTTGAGGAGGCAAAGCTTTGAGGTGTTTTTTAAACCTTCAACCACGTTGCATTACACAAAATAATGTTTTTTTAGCAACATCATATGACCTCTTAGATGTATTTTAGGTAGACAACAAAGTCTTGATTTTGGTCTGACCTTCTCATTTTTGAGAAATAATGCACTTTCTCTTTCAGGTACATATCTCTCAACAGGTTGTTTACCACATTTTTGCATTTGTTTGAATAAAGGAAGCTACTAAGCTTGGAAGCCATGGAATTGGAGATGAAAGTGGCCATAATTGTTATTTGTGAAACCTGCCAGGTTGCTAAAAGGAGATTATCTGAGAGTGGTTACTTGTGCTTCAGAAAACCTCTCACCTTTGTCTGTAAAGATTCCCCTCACCTCTGGTCAAGCTTCGGAGACTGTGTGGCTAAAGATACTTTGTCTGGTTTTTGCTTTTAGACGAACATGGAGGCCCAGGGGCCATTTTTTGGCATGTTTGCTCACTTAATTGTTCTGTGCAGCCACCTTAACCCCTCCCTTTCATTTTTTCCCCCGATTCTTCTCCTCCTTCTCGGTAAATTGAGCTTACCTGAGCACACACAAGTTCTAGCACTGCCTGTGGGTTGTTTGTGGAGCTTTAGAAGAGCTGTCTGCCTCCAACCTCTAATCCACTCAGTCAGTCAGCGGAGGAGACGTCCCCACTGACAGATTCCCGCCTGCACCTTGCTCTTTGTTTTCAATTCCTGCCTTTTCTTTCTCTCTCTCTTTCTAACTCTCACTTTACCATCTTGTTTGTCTCTGTTCTCACTCCTCTTGTGTCCAGGGAGGCTTGTTTTCTTAATTTGTGTGGAGGAATACACACATAGAGTATAAATTAAAGTTGCACATTTTCATGTTTATTTGATTTTTTTCTATTTTTTTATCATTGATTTTTTTTTGTTTGTTCTTAATTAAGTTGTGTATTTCCACTCTCTATATTAAATCTCTGTTATTAGCTTACTTTACATGGCATGATCCTTTTTTAAGACAAAACATTCAGCAATTCAATAAGTTTGCCTGAGTTTTACCTATGTCTAATACTAAAACTAATTTCGTTAAACTTTTATAGTCAGAAAATATATGACCCACAAAGACTGTTGAGAACATCATTTTGTATACAAGTATACAAATATCATTGATTCTCTTTACAAACATCAATATAATAATGAGAAACTGATGAATAAATATTTACACAATATTCAATAATTAAATGAAAGCTTTCATTTAATACAGTATAATTGATCACAATTAATTGCAGTTTTGGTTTACATAATACATGTTTGTATGCTGTGTATATTTATTAATATTTGTATACACACACACACACGCATACAGTATATTATGAAGACTCAGTCTTTTATTTTAAATGCAATTAGTCACGATTATTTGTTCGGCACATGGTATAATATAAATCTTATACATTTATTTATTTATAAAAATAAAAAATAATTTAAAAAAAAAAATATATATATATATATACATATATATATTATGCAAAGAGAGATAAAAAGTATAGGAAATGTAGAGATTTTTAGAAAGAGAAATTTAGAAAGAATTATATTTTTATATTAACATTTTTTAAGTAACCAACTTTTTGCATCATCTGTATCACAAAATTTGATAAGACCTTCAATGGCTGTTGAGAAGAAAAATCTCCCCCACTCCCGTGTTAGTGCAGTCCTATTTACTGTTGCTAGACAATATTTTGTAGCTGAAATCCAGTCTTTTCAATAAGAATCTGCATGATCACATGTGGGAGTGAAAATCTACCCTACAAATACTGAATTGACTTTTGTGCTGTGCAAAGCTGCTCTATTGACAACAGACAACAGACATTTTTTGCCAATAAAAATTTGAATGCATCTTTAGTTTGCATTTATCACTGTAAAACCACAAAACACACTGGGGTGAATTCACTAAACAGAGCAGTGAATTTTTTATTGTTAAAGGGAATGTTCAAGTCACATAGACTTACAAAACCATACACAAGCATTGGTCGCTCAACACTTGTGTGTTCATTCATAACCATTGAAAGTGAAGGGTCTCTTTCCAGCTCGTCTCTGAACACCACCACACTCCAATCTCAGGTTAGCATAAGGATTATGTTTCACCACATGCCATGAGGTGCAATGAAGACAACAAGCTCATACATGCACCGGTCAGGTCAGAGAGTCTTTTACAGCCTTTATCCTTCATCTTCACAGCGGATGTGCATAGATCAGCATATTTTTTCCACTCTCTCATCTGTTCACATTCCATTATTAATGAAAATACCACCTTTGGCTTTCCAGAATGGTGCTTTAGCGCTGGTACAGATCCTCTAGCGCTAAAGTCATTCATAATTACAGGTTAAGCACGATCATAAATCGCTGCACCTATTTTAGGCCGTGGACAAAAGCTTGCTCTTTGGCACATTTCATTGACGGCAGGCTGCGTAAATAGTGATTTTGACATTATAGACATGGATTCACATAAACCATCTGTTCTCGGATTATAGACCATACAGGTAACATCTGCTGCCCACAAGGGTGTCATTATTATTTTCCTGGATCAACATATTGTTGTTTCACGGGAAAACAAAATGTGAAGTGGTTAGATTTTAATATCTCTTCTGTTTCCATCTCCGCTTTCTCTGATTTTAATATCTCTTCTGTTTCCATCTCTGCTTTCTGGAAACATACAGAAGGCTCTGTACACTTGTTGCTTCCTCGTCCTCCTCTGCACACTTGTTCTGCTCAGCAGTACCTTCAGTACTCCTGAGTGGGAGTTATGTTTCTCAGCAGCGTAGCCTGCTTACAAATACATGAGGTTAGCGGGTCATGAGAGCACAGTTTGAACTCCATTGCCATCTGTATCTGTTCTTTTGCCTGTCCGTGGATTTAATGCTTTAACACTGGGGTTTGTTTTACACATCTCAAGTAGGAACCATAAAAAAAGATTAACTGTCCTTATATTTTTGATTTTTTTAGAGGTTCTATAACTGGCAAACTATGTTATGTTAATGCACAATAAATTAGTTCCAATATTTAGAGATTAATTTTTATTTGGTTGATACTGATTATGTGATTGTTAATGCTTATTGGATTAATTCACTGTAAAAAAAAAAAAAGACAACTGTGGTTGCCTGTGGTATGTTAACGGCAGAGTCTACGATTTGTCGTAGTCAATGTTGACATTTAAAATCACAAAAACAAACACGCCCCTTTTTGATAGCCCCACCCATCATATACTTCGTAACCCAGGTAACGATTATGCCGGATTCTGCTGGTCTAACTGAGAGTATTATGTCATCAATGTGCGTTAGTAATACAGTTCAAATGTGTTTTGGTAGTACTGTGAATGGTTTATGAATTGATAAAGCATTTATATAGCGCTTTATCATGTATTGCCATACACCCAAAGCGCTTTACAATCATGTGGGGGAGGGAGGTCTCTCCTCAACCACCACCAGTGTGCAGCATCCAGCGGCAGCCACAGGACAACGGCACCAGTGCGCTCACCACACAAATATGGAGAGGAGAGAGAAATACAGCCAATCAGTGGATGGGGATTATTGAGAGGCCATGATAGACAAGGGCCAGTGGGAATTTGGCCAGGACACAAGGGTTATACCACTACTCTTTATGAGTGTGGGCACAAGAGCCAGGGGCAGTACCTTTGAAATACACTGATAACCACCAAATGCAGGTGATGACGAGAAAGTCACATGATGAACCAAAGCCCATCACAAGCAGCTTTTAAATATGAGCATATATATATATATATATATATATATATATAACATATATATGCTCAGTGTCATTCACAAAACACTAAACACCATAATGGCGAGACACACTAAACTGAAATACAATAAACATAGTTCCTATTCAGGAACTCGAGCTGCGTCGACGAGACGCTTCGGGAACGCCTTCAGCGCGTTGGGCTCTGAATAGTGT
>JAUMHI010000057.1:12849986-12885656 GCA_032359435.1 Enteromius unitaeniatus | reverse complement strand
CGTTCCCGAAGCGTCTCGTCGACGCAGCGTCTCGTTCCTTCTAGGAACAAGGTTATATACATAACCCGAGACGTTATTTTTAAAGAAAAAACATTAAATTCATACAAAATTTGAAATGCAATGCAGGGAATTTACCATTAACCATTTAACAGGTTTTTACCATAGCATTTTTACAGTTTTTTTTTACTGTTAAAATCATGGTAATTTTTTACAGTGGGGGTACCTTTGCCTTAAAACTGAAGTTAATCTCTAAAATTTATATTATATGCTTATAATGTACAGTATACAAGACTCTCAGAAAATAGATCGAAAGCTGTAACCGGGGCAGTTCCCTAAATTACGCCAAAAGGTACATATTTGCACCTTATTTGTCCCTCTATAGCACATATTAGTACCTTTAAAGGTGCATCTTAGTATTTTAAAAGTATGTATTATTGTCTTTTGAACCAGTACCACTCCAATGACAGTTTTGTACTTTTTTTCTGAGAGTGAAGGATTTAAACTGATTTGTTTTTAAACTGATTATATTTGTTTTAAACTGTTTTATTTTAATATAATAATTCAGTATCAGTTTAGTGGTATTTTTTATATTGTATATGCCTAATTGCAGCTAAATATATTGGTGATTTAGTTTCGTACTGTTGAAAAAAAAAAGAGTATTTTGTATCAATGACATCAGTATATCTTTTTACTTTTGGCTGCTAACACAAAATTTGCATATTTTTTGGTTGAGAATTGGGGTGTTACTGAGATCGCTTTGTCATATTGTGCCCTAGAGCAAGCATTTAACCTTAGGATTCTCTAGGGTGAGACTTTCTGGAGACTGGAATGGATTGTAAATCACTTCAAATCCAAATAACTATAACTGACAGCTGACGAAAAGGAATTTAAATGAACTTGATGGTAACTATATTGGTATGGTCTTCCTGGTCAAATTCTAGCTGTGAAGTCAACAAGATGTTAACCCTCATCCTTTCTCTGTATATTATCTTTGTACGGAAATAGTGTTTTAGGGTCTCTGCCGTGGCTTGTGTGCCCGACACACATTATCCCTGTTCTGTCCAGACTTGCCCGCCGGATCATTAAGGGTGTCGTCATTCCCTCCCTCAGGATGTTGCTCTTCCATTGGAGGGTTAGAAGACAGGTTTTTACCAGGCTGCACATTCCATTCCAAAATCAAAGTTTAGAGCAAACCAGCTATTAAACTGGGTCAGTTTTCCATGCCAGTGCACCTCAAGACCTGTTCTGCTTGGAACTGATTATTTAAATATGGAGTAGGGCTTTTGAAATATCCATACATATGCTTCATCATATAATAAGATAAAAAGGGTGATGTTTTGATTTAATTTGTATTCATGCACACTACCATTAAAACAGTTATGGTCAGTAAGAACATAATAACTTTCTTATGCTCTCCATGGCTGCATTTATTTGATCAAATATACAGTTAAAAACAGCATTGGTGTAAAATATTATTAAAAATTAAAATAACTTTTGAATAGTGCTGTCACTGATTAATTGTCATTAATCACATCCAGAATAAACATTTTTGTTTGCATAATGTATGTTTGTTTAATATATATATTAACTACGTATAAATAAATACACATACTTGCTTGTATATTTAAGTAAAATGTGTTATATTTATATATTAAAAAAGTTAATACATGCTTTAAAAAAATATTAATTTACTAAAACCTGGACGCGATTACTATTTCGTTCCCTCAATCTGCTAAATCATGCATATAATTTATAAATCAAGGGAACAAATAAACAGTATTCTAAATTAAATATACTAATTTGTTTTCTCGATTTAATCGAAAAATTAGTAAATCACATGCACAATGTATAAATCAAGGGTACAAAATAGTAATTCATATAATTTAGCATACTATTTTTGTATGGGGCTCAAAAATGTAAATACAGGTAAAGATTTACAAAATAAATATATGGTATGTGTGTATTTCTTATGTATGCACAATAAACATACACATATATATATATGTAAACAAAAACTTGTATGTTGTCTGTCATTAATCGTGATTAATCATTTGACAGTGCTAATTGTGAAATGTTATTTATTTCTGTTATGACAAATTTGAATTGTCAACATCAATTACCTTAATCATCATTGTCACATGATGCTTCTTATCAAACTTATCAAAGAATGTTCAAGATCAAATGACCAAATATCATTGTAAATTGCCCACAAAATAATTGCAGTTATATTGTAAATATTAAATATATTGCTCAAATCTAGTGAAATATCCAACGTGAGTGTGACATTTCCGAACATATAGGCTAGAAGCACCAAAATAGATTGTAACAGTGACAGCATGACAATTCTGACACAATGTATGATACACTGTCAAGCCAAGGATGCACTTTTCTTGTTGGCACTGTAAGCATGAATACCTCTGTATGGTAAAGCCAATCTTTCAACTTATTTCTGTGGGCCTCAGAGATAGTTTACAAAAGTAATATCCTGCAAACAAAAAGACCTTGTTTGCTGTTCTTTCTGATGCCCTAGTGCTCTAGACACGCTGTCACTCTGCATCTGTAAGCCTGGCACTATCACTCAATACATCAGGCTGCATAATTCTTCCCTGGCCTTCGGTTTCTAACCGCCTCCTTCCTGCTTCTGTCTTTGAGGAGCTGCTGACAGCCTGGGCAAAGCTGCAGCCTCGCAGCCCCTTCCCGCAGGGCCTGGGTGTCTTGACTCGAATCTGACAAGCCAACCCCCCCCTTACACATCTTCCCCTCTATCTTTGTCTCTCGCTCTCTCTTACCCTCCTACTTACTGACACGGACTGAAAGTGATAGCTCACCTCATCGTGCAGCTTCGTCAGAACACTGTAACATCTTGAAAGTTTGGAGAGAAATGAGATCCCGTCTGAAATCCTGGTATAAAGATGTAGGTGTTGTGCTGTCCAGTGTGGAATCGATTGTTTGAAATGTTGGTTTTGGAGGATCTTTGACAGAGTGGTAACATAGATTTGAGATTTGACTTTTTAGAATTAATCTTTTTTTTTTTTTGTATTATATAAATATTATATATAATTATACATAAGTATATAAACATTTATTTCCAGTGGTTATTTGAAGATAGTAACCCCCAATTAAAACGAATATATATATATATATAATTTTTTTTATCTTATGGTCCAAGATTTTTTGATCCCATTCTACCCACTCTAATGTTTTCAAGCTGCCCTGTATGTTCTGACATTGTTCAGTGGTATCTCAGGGGAAGGTGTGAACAGCCGGTGCTGTTGAGCATCTTCTCCTGGGAGCCAACCTGTGAAGCACTACCCACCTGCCCCCCGCCTTCACCTCCCCTTGGGATAAGGGAATTTTTAGAGCTGTGTAATGACTGGAAGGAAGTGCAAGGGGAGATGAAAGATAGAGAAGTGGCTCAACCCCTTGTAGTGGTTATGAGCAACTTCCTAAAGCCCTGAGCCATGTCACGCCATTCTTTCATACTGTTGCCTCAAATAAATTCTAATTTCTGACTTCTGGCTAGTTGCTGTTACGTGGCTCTTCCGAAAAAGCACTCAGTTGAAAAGAAAAGCACAGTTTAGTTTCGTTCTGGATTTTCTTAAAGGATTAGTTCACCCAAGAATGAGAATTCTGTCATCATTTACTCATACATACATACATACATACATACATACATACTTGAGTCGTTCCAAACCTGTATGGCTTAATTTTTTTCCCTGTGGAACATAAAAGAAGTCATTCTGACTTTACATCATGATTCAAAGTGGATGCAAAAGTATCATAAAAATAGTTCATATGACTCATGCTCTATATTTAAAGCTTTATGAAACCATGCAGTACTTTTGCCTAAGCAACAGACCGAAATCTATGTTATCAAAAATGTTGTTTTTCACCTTAGCACTCATTGATGGGTTTATTGGGGAAGCAGAAATGTCCAATTTGTGAACAAATAGTTTTTTTTGATAAAATCTTTTTCTTCACATTAAGCTATTGTGTGATGCACCGCAGAACTTTTCTCACTGGATGAGTTTCGGTGGACTCATTATACTGGAGCACGAACTAGCGTTTCTAATGTTCTGAATAGTCCTGATCCCAATCGGTCGATCTGTTTACGAGTTTTGGAATTAAATGCGGTTCTGTAATCAGCGGTAAATGCCATCAGGTGTGTGATTTCACATTGAGCCGTATATACTACACACAGCCGTTGATCACTGACGAGCTGCACAAATCCACGCTGATAATGAACATGGTTCTGCGCAGCTCGTCAGTGAACAACGGCTGTGTGTATTATATAAGGCTCAATGTGAAATCACACACAGCACAATTTTGGTCGGTTTGACTTGGTTGAACAAAAAGAAACAATATTTTGTTGCTTAAGCTTATGTGTTCAATCATTATTGAATGGTATACTAAAAATCCATATGAAAAAACTTATTTCTCACTGTTCTCAGGTCAAATATTTATATTATTTATACGGCAACTGCATTTTGGGTTTTTGTCGCTTACAAAAAGCTAATTTTTGAAAATGTTGATGCTATCCACATGCATATTATGTTTTCAAAGTTTTGCCCTACTAAATGACATTGACAACTTCTGGCCTGGTATTTGTAATGCACCATTTTAAGTAGTTTTTGCGGATCATTTTAACATTGTCTTCAGTACGTGAAAAACTTAAAAGTATATTGCTGTCATGTAAACATACTGTAAACAGTAGCCGTTAGGGGTGTGACGAGACACTTATGCCAAGAGACGAGACACTAGGAGACTAGGACTGGAGACACTAAGAATGAGATTAGATTTTTAGACTTTTTCAGGGCCGGCTCTGGCCAATTTGCTGCCCTAGGGGAGATTTCATTTGGTGCCCCTTACCTGACTGCCCATTCCACCAATAATCATTGTGTTCAAACATTCAGACAGACACTGCATAGATTTGTCTCATTTGTTATATTTAATGGGATACATGTCAATTAATTTGTACAGCACACAACCCCACCCCTAAACCAACCTGTTACAAAAATGATGTAAAAACTTGATTTAAAGGGTTTTATGAGCACATGCATTCTACATGCACATTCTACCACACATCGCTCTATGTCAACATATTTGTAGAAAAAAAAATAACGGCGTATTAGTTGGAGGACAGGTTGAACTTGAACTAACCTAACAATATTTGTTATTTTTGTTATTCAATTATTGACAATTAACCTTACTAAATAAAATAACGAGAAAGAAATGAGAATCGTTAAAGTCGATTTTACATAAAATCTTAGTAAGCCCAATTATATATACAGTGAGGTCAATAAGTATTTGATCACAGTTTGAGGTCATTAGCTGTCATAAAGACACCTGTGCACCCCACAATCAGATAAAGTTTAATTAGCAACATGGGCAAAACCAAAGAGCTGTCAAAAGACACAAGAGACAAAATTGTAGACCTTCACAAAGCTGGAAAGGGCTATGGGGAAATTGCCAAGCAGCTTGGTGAAAAAGAACAACTGCTGGAGCAATTGTCAGAAAAATGGAAGAGGCTAATGATGACTATCAAAGTCCCTCAGACTGGGGCCCCACAGAAGATCTGTCCTCGTTTGGTATCAATAATGTTTAGAATGGTGAAGAATCAGCCCAGAACTACACAGGAGGAGCTTTCAATGCCGTGAAGAGAGCTGGGACCGTAATACACTAAGACGTCATGGTTTAAAATCTTGGATTGCACGGAAGGTTCCCCTGCTTAAGTCAACCTACCTACAGTGAAGCATGGGGCTGGAAGCTTTTCTGAAGAGTTTTTCTGCACAAGGGACAGGACGACTGCACTGTATTAAGGAGAGGATGAACAGGCCCATGTATTGTGACATATTGGGCAAAAACCTCCTTCCCTCAGTCAGAGCATTAAAGATGGGTCATGGCTGGATCACATGACAATGACCCAAAGCACACAGCCAGGAAAACCAAAGAGTGGCTCCGTAAGAAGCATATCAAAGTTCTGGAGTGGCCTAGCCAGTCTCCAGACCTAAATCCAATTGAAAATATTTAAAGGGAACTGAAACTCTGTGTTGCTCAGTTAGGGTAAATCATACAATGTGATTTCCGGATTGTTCTTTTTAGATTCTGTCTCTCACAGTGGAAATGCACCTCTGCTGAAAATTGTAGACCCCTCCATGATTTCTACGTAAGAGAACTTGCAAAATCACAGGGTGATCAAATACTTATTGACCTGACTGTATATATAAAAAACATTACTAAATTAACCAGTTCAAATTAAAAATGCCACAAATCCCAAAATACTACACAACAAATATTATTAAAATGTATTATGTTACACTAACAAAAATAATACACTTACAAAAACGTAGATCTTACCTCATCTAGTTTAATATTATTATCATCATTCATTACATAGTGTTGTATTTTGCATTCAAATAAGACAAACAGTTTTATACTAACAAAACTAACTAATACATAGCGCAACCAGATTTGTCACACACCCACAGTGGAAAATGCCTTAAAATCGAGTTTTAAAATGTGTCATTTTCTTAATGTTCTGGATAACACCAGTACTCATTAACATGAATGATGAGCACTGTGACTGAACGGCTTTAAAGACCATCAGGGATAAAGCTAATAGAAGGACAGGCTTTGCAGCAGTAAAGTGAAGCTCCCTTTTTCTTTCATTCAATCAATTTATTTATTCATTTATTCATGATTAGTCAATAGATGTCGTTAACACTGCATGTCTTTAGCGCTTGTCTAATCATCAGTCAACGCCTTTGCCCAATCTGTAGCACTTTTCGCCGCTGTCCTCGTAACCTTGAGTTTTACAAGGAACTAAAGGGGATTTAGCGCATGTTGCAGACTGTGAAAGAGCCATCAGCAAGTGCAGCCCAATCCCAGTGGATGAAAGTCAATCTGTCCTGGCTGTGAGTGTAACCTTCGTCCTGTAAATCAATGACACGCACACTGACCGCCTCTTCAAGCCCGAGGACCTTAGTCTGTAAAAACTGCATTGCGTTTTCTTATTCACTGCTCTTCATCATAGCCCTGTACATATGTGCAAGCTTCAGCATGCCTTTTGTGCGCTACTAAATCAAGCAAATCACTTGATTTATGTGTTTTTATGTGTCGTTGGGGCTTTAGTCTGTTTGTGAACATTTATGGCCAGTGTTTAACAATATGTATTTACATAGCACTAAGATTCATAGATATTTAGATTTTTAGATTCCAGGGTCACTCTGGACTTTTGTACTCCAGAGTTTTAAGCTGCATTTACAGCTGCAGGAAATGTTTGCAAACCTTGTGTACTTGTTTCAGAATGAATCTGATCAACACCTTCCATCTTGTCACAGTGTTTGAACTCCAGGATAACTGACCCTTGAGCTTAGTTACGTTTTAAAGTCATTGGTTTAGAAATTGATGTACTCCAACTTGTACTTTGTATGTTTACACAGTGAAATTATTTGTAGCGTAACACATTTGTCTGTTAAAATGAATACCCCTAGTAAGAAATACATTCACTATTATGCTACAAATATATTAATATATTTATGTACTTAATAAAAATACCCTGCAATTGCACTTTTAGTATACTAAACTTGTATATAGTACTAATGGCCAGATTTACTATAAGCTTGCGCCAGTGCAAACCCTCATTTAGCATTAAAAACTACTGTCAGGGTTTGCTCAAAACATGCAATGGGAAATTAGTGCTAAAAGGCATATTTTTGTGTATCACCTTGTTGATTATGCGTTTATAGGAGTTTCCCTTTCGATCTGTAAATTTGAGAGGAGAGAATTTAAATGAATTGCAGTTTGCTGCATTATTTAAGTCTTAAAGCAGGGAATAATTTACTATTGGTATACTTTTTTTGATAGGGTAACAATGCACTGATATTAGAATTCTGACTAAAAAGCCAGTAAGCAAGATTATTTAGTGAAACCTGGAAAAAAAATTAAAATAATAATAATTATGAATTTGCAGTATAATAATTAATACTTACTTTGAGATTTGCTAAAGATTATGTTTAAGAGTAATTAAATTATTTGATATTTAAAAAAATATCTTCAGTTAAGAATTAGCTGATTGCAAATGTATTTAAAAGTAGAGGAAATTAACATAAAAATGAACAAAATTAAATATTTTATATTAGCTAAAACTGAAAAAAACCCTCTGATATTTGCATGTATTGCGTCTTTAATTAATCTTTAACTGTGGCTTATTTGAAGATCAGATCACATTTTATTGTTTTTTTTTTATCATTGAAAATCTATGTAGTCTAGAATCAGGTTTATCTTACTCTTATTCACAGTGGTTTTGATTGTCAGTTCTTTTACCCAGCTGTGTTGCTCTTTTGCTTCTAACTGGAGTTGGAAATGGCACCCTGAATACCACTTTTCAGTGAAAAGGTCATCGGCTGTCCAGAATGCATCAGCATGCCACTTTAGAACATGGCAGTGGCCTTTCACGCTTGTGCACCAAGAAAGTTAAGGGCAGTGTTCATTTTTAGGCACTCTTATGGTCTGTGTACACATTATCTGTCAGACTACTCAGCTGCATAATATTATGTTACATTAATCCAGTGTTCTTCTTGATGAAGATAATAATTTCATGTCTTCTAGCTTTATTTGCTTCTCTTCAGTTTGCAGGAACCACACATTATTACACATCCAGAGACGTTATCCTGTAATTTATTTCCCAATTCTATGTGCTGCCACTAGAGTTTTAGACTTCAGTTTGCTCTCAAGCGAAATTCATTGGATGAAGGAGATGAATGGGTTAGAGTTTCACGGCAGACAGGGAATAAACTAGGCTTATACTGAATTAACTCGGACTTTGTCAGTCCCATTAAAAAGTTTTTTTTAGCCTCTGGAGTAAGACTGAAAGGGACATGATGGGCATTTGGAAACTTTGTTTGGAGCACTTTGTTTGGAAGTTTGTGTGGTGCGCTTTAAAACCAAATAGGGTCATTTTAAGTAAAGCCTCTGTTGGCTGCTTAGTACTTTGAAAATTCAGGCCTTTGCTGATAAGCAGGGAAATGGTTGCATTTAATTAGCTGTGATGAAAGCATAAACATGTGTTTTGAATGCCGATTGCATTAACAGATAAGTGTTAGCTGATAATACAAAACATTTATTTGCATGCCAGTTGATAAAAGCAGTGTTGACCAAAGGAACATTAGCAACATTGTTTATACAATAAAATATATATTATAAACGTAAACTGCCTCTATTGATTCAGGAAGTACTGTTACTCCAGTGCCCTATGCTTTTTTGATCTTTTTTGATCTTCTGCATTTTGTGCAATTGAGTCTTGCATCAAATATTCCAATGTTTTTCCTTTTAATCACTCCAACAACACAGTCCCTTCACATCTTGTGCTTTTGAAGCCAAAATGTAATCTCATTTCAGATGTAGTCCAGTTTCCCATAGAACGACTTTAAAATCCTAGCTTCTTTCCATTAGCTAGTTTAAGTTGAGCAACATCACCATAGGCAGTCCAGTAACTCCCCATGTTACCTTCTTGACAGGTCGAAAGCAGTGGTTTCAGGCGGCACAAATTGGCATTCTCTTTCTGCATGAATTTGCAGGAGAGATCCCTCTTTTCGAGAAAAGATTTGTGGCAAGCCACTCAAAAAAGTAACAAGTGACTAATGCTGTTCAAACATGTCCTTCCAAAAGAGGCCGCTCAGTTGGAACTCTCCCAGAGGAGAGAATAGGCTCGCCACAAACAACCTGAGAGCTATTAGCATGAAGCTCGACAGTCAGGGGGGCCCAGCTTTTACTCGCCATGTCCTTGCGCTCAAGCCATTCAGCAAACAAGCTGTCATTATTCCGCCTGATGAGCCAGCAAACACTGGGCATTGAGAGGTCAAGAAAAACCACAGTCCTGCTCTCATTGTCACGTCCCTCTCATCCTGAATCATTATATGCTTGTGATGTTTTTCCTGTCTGCTTCTAGTGTTCTCGCTCTGGCCCTTTCGCTGCCTCCTCTTTAAGTCCTGTTAAGATTTGAACTGGTCCGACAAAAAGGAGAAACGCTCTACTGCTTTTCTAAGTTTACTATATAATGATTCTTTCAACCAGTTGACATGTAAGCGAATTTGACAAACTTGAAATGACATGCTGCCATGCGTGACTTCAGTAATAACAAATATTTTACTTTAGGGGCATATTGATGGAAATTCGGACATTGGCAGTGTAGCAATTTCATTTGAGCTAGCAAACAGCAAGCAAGATATTGAATTGCAGGTTGAATTAGAATGCAAGGAAATGGAGGTCAAATCGATTGAAATTTTGAAAAAAAAAAAATTATGTAGCTATTTTCAAGAAGCAAATCTAAGGGAGAATTCCAAACAGCTGCTTTGCTCCCTTCGCTGATTTTAGTGATTTAGTGGTCACTTATAAAGCGAATGTGATATAAAACGAGTAAGTAAATAAGAAGGGCACAAACAGAAGACTGTTCTGATAATACGAGCTCTTACAAGCATTCCAATATGTGAATATTGTCTTAACAAAAAATAAAAAAAACGTATAGTTTTACGTTTTTGAAAGATTCTCTTATGCCGCATTTATTTGACCAAAAGAACAATAGTAAAATTATGAAGTGTTATAAGTTAAAATAACAGTTTTCTGTTATGTTTAAAAGTTGATAAAAGGACATCTTTATTCGAAACAAAAATTCCTTATGCTCGTATGCTGCATAAGGGAAAATACAGTAAAAATAGTAATATTACAAAATATTGTAGTTTAAAATAACTGCATCCTTTTCAAAAAGTATGAAATTAAAATGTTTTGCAACGCTACCAATATCTACTGTTAGTTCTGGTAAATTGAACGTGCCCTTGCAGAATAAAAAATATGAATTTCTTTAAAGAAGGTCAGAAGAAATATAAAATATATGTAATAAATAAAAATATTTTAATAATATTTAATCAAAATAATCATGTTAAAATAATAAACATTAATATTAATATTGATCATAATAAATTAACTTTTGTGGTTTAGAATAAAAGAACACTTAATTTTCTCAGAACGCATTACCTATGTTGAATTTTTTTGAGTTACCTTAATAAATTCCTGTACCCATGTTAAGTTATATTTCACAACTTGTCAGAAATGTATTTAAATACCATAAAGTGGACAAGAATATTGTCTATTGTTATGTTATATTTTATATAACCTACTGTACATTTTCCATTTCAAAATAGTACATAAAAATATTTATAATAAAAATTTATAATAGCGATAATATTTTAAAATAAATAGCTTGTGTAGATCACAATGTAACAACACTTAATTTCCCAGAATGCATTACCTATGTTGAATTTCTTTGAATTGCAACTTAGTAAATTCCTCTTCCTTTTATTCTCTTTTTTAAGTCATGACCAATTAAATAGCAGTTATTATTATTAATTAATTTAAAAAGAAAACAAAAAAACTAAAGAAACTGAGGCCTCTACTGGGTCAGGCTGTGGAATAGCTGATAACAACAACCTGCTAAAATGTTAATGTCATGGTTTGGGTAAATGCATCTGTTTTTAAGGTGCATTTGACCGGCCAGTTTTAGCTTGCAGTATTTCTGAAGCGTTTGATTACCGTCACCTCAGTAGAGATGTCCTTTTTGAGTGTGCAGAGGCTGTGCATAATTGCTACTTTCAATATTTAATCGTCAGTGACCTTTAAGTGTGCACACTGGAGGTTCTGCCATGCTAAAAGACTACACTTTGTTGTTGTTTCCAGTGCCACCATGAATTCCTGATCTCAACATCACAACAAAGGTGGTAATTAAACCACTCAGTGGGTGGAGAGAACTGTCCTACGGATATAATAGCAGCAAGAGGACGTAAATGAACATTTTTGAAGTCTCTCATCATGAACCGGTTATTCCAACTGATGGATAATTCCCTTGTTCTATTTCTGCTGCAGTTTTCCACTAGCCAATCAGGATCCACAGTGGCATTACTGAGAGTTATGAATACAATGATGTCAACTTTTTAAAAGACGGAGGGACTGAGAATGTATTTGTGCGATTAATTGTTAAATTGCTTCTTGCAGTAGATATAGGAAAGTGTTGGATTATCCCGGAGAGGTTATGTTACTGTATCTATCCTGAAACTGAAGAAAGGAAATACTCTCACCGTTGACTTTCTTCATAGATGAATTTGGTCTTTTTTTTTTAGGGGGAGGTGAGTTTACATTAAAACAGACTCAATAATGTGGATTACACCTACTATCACTTACTTGTATTCAAACACTTGCTTGATCCTCCAGAAACGGTTTCAAAGCAGGCCATTCAATCAAAAAGCAGTGAAAGAAAGCACTGTTAAATAATCTTGTGTCCATCCAAGTCTGTGCTCTAATCCTCTTTTTTTAATGAGCAGCGGTCAGGGATAAGACCCGACCTTGGTGCTTTGGAATGACATTCCGCCTTTAAAGGAGATCACAGAGAAGGGAGAAAAAATGTTTCTTCCACTTAGTCTTTGGTTCTGTGTGCGGTTTTTTAAATAGTGTTCTGTTTTAAATAACATTTCTTTCCTTGACATTTGAAAATGATGTATAACATTTGACACTTACAGCTTTTTATGTTGAATAAGCTTCGGTTTCATGACTACCATGTGATTAAAAGTTTTGTTTTATAGATAGATAGATAGATAGATAGAATGATAGATAGATAGATAGATAGATAGATTTATTAAACTAAGTTATTAAACTAATAATACTATTAATTTTTGTGTGTGTGAGCTAAATAATTTTTAAATTGCTACACATGGCTAAATTATTATACTTTATATGTGACCCTGGAGCACTTATGACAGGTGTCACGAGCCGCACCTCAGCGGCTTGATTGCTCTCAGGAGTCCAGTGAAGGGTCTTAGGTCCCTTTCGGGTCATGGAGGTCAGTGGGGCTGCGATATGGCTAAAATTTCTGATGAACCTCCTGTAGAAATTAGCGAAGCCCAGAAATCATTGCAGCTCCTTGATGGTGTGTGGTTTGGGCCAGTTTACTACAGAAGATACCTTTTGATCATCCATGGTTACCCACTCAGTGCTGATTACGTATCCTAGGAAGGAAATCCTGGTCATGGGAAATTCGCACTTGGAGAGCTTGGCATAAAGTTTTTTGTCTATAAGGCATTGTAGCATGGATCTGACATGCTGAATGTGTGTCTTTAAGTCCTCAGAATATATCAGGATGTCATCGATGTAAACCATGATGTGGTGGTGGAGCATGTCTCTGAAGACCTCATTGATGAAGGCTTGGAAGATGGAGGGACTGTTGGATAATCGAAAGGGCATTACCAGGTACTCGTAGTGCCCGGTAGTGGTGAAGAAGGCTGTTTTCCATTCATTACCCTCCTTTATCCTGATGAGGTTGTAGGCACTCTGAAGGTCTAATTTGGTGAAATACCTGGCAGAGCGAAGTTGTTCCAGAGCTGAGGGTACCAGTGGCAGAGGGTACCGGTATTTCACAGTGATATTATTTAGGCTGCGATAGTCGATGCAGGGTATCAGGCTGCTGTCCTTTTACTTAACAAAGAAAAAAACAGTGAATGAAGCCCTTCTCAATTTCCTCCTTAATGTATTGCCTCATAGCTTCTGTTTCAGGTTGGAAGAGAGGAAACACATGGGAATGGTTTCTGGAAGCAGTTCTATGGAACAATCATAGGGTCAATGAGGAGGTAGTCAGGTGGCCCTTTCTTTGCTGAAGGCCTCCTGTAAATCGTGATAGGGAGGTGGTAAGGGATCCATGAGTGGTAGTGACTGGCTGTGGTGGTGAATGCGTGTTGCCCTCCTGAGGCAACGGGTTATGACAGTCTGGAGACAACTGGAGTATGTGCTTGTTGGACCAGGAGATGACTGGGATATGTTCCTCTAGCCAGGGAAGACCGAGGATAATGGAATGTTGCGGTGAATGGATGGCAAACAGACAGAGGTTCTCAGTGTGCAATGAGCTGGTTTGGAGTTCCAGTTCCTCTGTGATGTTACAGACTCTCCCCGAGCCCAGAGGACGGCCATCTAGTGCTACCACCACCACGTGAGGTTCACGTGTAACGAGAGGAAGATTATAGCTCTATAGCAAAGGATTCATCAATGAAGTTCCCAGCAGCCCCCGAGTCAATCAAAGCAATAATCTCCTTTTACAGTCCTTACATCTCAGACTAACATTGATTTCGAAAGTATCATGGCGTGGAGTGACACTCACCCGTGGAGGCTCAAGGCGGCAAGGTTGGGTAATTCAATATCTCATTGATTGGGAGGGCTATGGGCCTGAGGAAAGGTCCTGAGTGAACTTTCATTCCCATGTCCCGGTCCTCATCGAGAGCTTCCACTGGGATCACCCAGAGAGACCAGCTCCTAGATCCCGCGGATGACCTCGGCGCCACAATAGGTCTTGCTTCGGGAGCCGCTCACAGGGGGCTACTGTGGGCACAGGGGGCCCAGGGGGCCCAGGGGGCCCAGGGGGCACACTAATCACTCTTAGATTCAAGATTTTCAAATAGTGGTATTTCAGCCAAATGTTGTCCCATACTAATAAACCATACATCGATAGAAATGTAATCTATTCACATTTCAGATCATGTACAAATCTCAATTTTCAAAAATGGACCCTTGTGACCGGTTTTGTGGTCCACATATTTGTGTGAAGTATTTGTTAAATAATATTTAAAGTAATGATTAAACAAGAATTAAATTATTACTACATTTGTGATTAACTAATAATTTATTAAATTAATAAATTAAATAACACTTTTATTGTTTTGTTTTGACAATTTTAGCTAGACTAGCTAGAACTTGTGTGAATGAAATATTGCTAATAGGATTAGACCATATTAGACAGGGTTTAGTTTTTGTGTGCCAGTGTTTTCCAGGCATAACTTCATAAATCGCCCTGCTCGGTACGGTTACAGAGTGCATCCACACAGTGCCCCCAAATGTGATGCACTAAACAAAGGAAGTGCACTTCACATTTGTCCTTTAAAATGTCTAAAGAATGTTAAAACACCTTGCACAGCTGACAGGTGAGAGTGAAGGAACAGCCCTAGACAGGCTTTATGGGTGAGAAGCTTTTACTGACAGCTTTGGTGGAAGGCCATCTCGTTTTATTGACAATGTGAAAGAAAAAGTCCCCGTCATCCTAGACACTCAAAGGATTTAGTGCTTTTAGCTTCTACAGCCTCTTAGCGTGTCATTTTTTCTTTTGTAAAAAGTGCATAGCGAAAGGTATTTTGCAATAAAAAGACAAGCAAGGTATTTTTAGGCACTTCCTCAGTTTGTGTGTACGGGGGGTTGGGACGGCAAGGGACTTAAGCCGGTGTGTAAGAGAACTGACCTTAGCAGCAATTGCAAATGCAGTCACTAGAGCATGGTGCAACTCCCAAGGCTCAGGTTGACCTTTAGCCACAAACACTCTTGATCCATCTCTCCCTGTCTCCTTGAGACACACGTAAATGAGCTGTGCTGACTTCAGTGAATTCCTGCCAGTTCCTCCTCACAAGAGTGCATGAGAATCCTGCTTTTATGACCCAGGAAGTGAGCATCAGAATGGTTTCCACAACAACCCTGTGTTGCAATGTCTAATTAAAAAGAAGTAAAAAGAAACAAGAGAGATAGAGTGACACATTTAAAAAAAATTATGAATTAGATCTATTTCATGTCTTATTTTCTTCTACACAAGAACGGGTCTGATTGTATCGAGAGCTAAATATGGTTTTAGTATGTTAACAATTATTACAATTCATAATAATTTAATTGAACGCTATATGTGTGTGTATATATATATATATATATATATATGTAAATAGTGTTCAATTGAATATATATATAACGTACACTGTAAAAAATAACCGTGATTTTAATGTTAAAAAACTGTGAAAATGACACGATAAAAACCTGTTAAATGGTTAATGGTAAATTCCTGTTAAATTCCCAGAACACATGACATTCCCAAAATTCCCTGCTCTGTATTTTAACTTTTGTTTGAATTTGATGTTTTTTGTTTGAAATAACCATGTTTCTTCTTTTGTATCAGTTATGCTTATTAGGGTTGCATGTTACATGTAATGTTGTAACATGAATGTTTATTGCACATTTCAGTTTAATAATTCTTACCAACGGTGTTTGTGTGAATGACACTGAGCTCCTTCTATGTATGTTACTTTAACATGTTACTTTAAAAGCTGCCTGTGATGGGCTTTGGTTCATCATGTGACTTTCTCATCACTGCCTGCATTTGGTAGCTATTAGTGTATTTCAAAGGTACAAAATAGATTTCACTACTTTAATAGGTTGGTATATTAAGTTATTATCAGTTATTATGGTCTATTATTAGAAATTACAGTATTTAATTGTAAATCTACCATAAAACCGTAAAACTAAAAATATTGTTACCGTATTTGAATATGAATATAGAATATGCCGTTTTATTCTGGCAACCACAGCTGCCATTTTTTTACCATACATTTTACGGATTTTTTTAGAGTGTATATATAGCACAATAATTACACACACACAATGATTCAACTGATAATTCAGCTGAACACTATATGTGTGCGTTGTTTTTTGTGTGTTTGTGTGTGTGCACAAAAAATGTATTTCAGTTAAATTCAGTTCTTTTGAACTTCAGCACTTCTGTTTTTAACATTGATAATAAGAAAGATTCTTGAGCAATGTTCAACATATTAGAATGATTTATTAATGATCATGTGATACTAAGGACTGGAGTAATAAATAAATTAATCATAGACTTAAGTTATTTTTAAAAACATATTAAAATAGAAAATGTATTTTAAATTGCAACAATATTTAACAATATTGTTTTTACTATAATGATGCACAAAAGATACAAAAATCTTATAGATCCCAAACTATTGGATGATAGTGTACTGTAAAATGTATTTTGTTATAACTTTAAAAAGTAAAGAAAGTTAAATAAACAGGAACATTTTATTTTATTCAGTCTGTCCAATAACGGTAGGTGCAGACTTTCCATTTTGCTCTAAGTTGGTCCTTAATTTAGACACGGGCTGTTCAGTCCAGGCTGGTTTGTCTGATGGAGGGAGAATGATGGTGGGCACCATGGGCCCCTCGCACTCCTCAGTGACCAAATAAGGGCAGTCTGCAGACTCAGTGCTTACTGAGGAGACAGGGGGCACAGAGTTGGCACAGCTCAGGCTTAGCAGAGCCTCCGGTCTCATTCAAAACAAATCTGTCCATCAAAAGCCGATGACATGCTTATTATGTTCTGGTGAGAGACAAGACATGCTATGTTAGGACTGTAGGGATTGAGTCTACATGAGCTGTGCACAGAGGAGCTTAAAGGCATACGTTGTTAGTGACAGCATCATTTCTGTAATGTATAAATTGATGAACAATTTATACAATTCAACTCTGTGCATCTTATTGAGCTTGCATGTGCACGTAATTATTGCATATGTAATTACATTATTGCTTTTTTTGTATCAAAGTCCGAATTTTTCATGAAAATATCTTCTGGTGAAACAACAGAGTGAAGTATACCAGACTTCTCTAAGCATTTAGTCTGGTTAAAGGGTTAGTTCACCCCAAAATGAAAATTCTGTCACCTTAATGTCGTTCCAAACCCATAAGATTACGATATTTGTATGGAATCAGAGAGCCACCTGACCCTCCATAGACAGCAATACAACTGAAATCATAGTAAAACATAGTAAAAACATCTGTAAAACAGTCCATGTGACATCGGTGGCTCAATTTCAGTTTTGCAACGATTTGTGCAAAGAACAAGAAAAAAAAAATTAATAATTTTTCTCTCCTGACTTAGGTATTGCGCCATTTTAGAGAGTTTCATAACACAACACATACGCAAGCTTTAATGTATTTGACATACGACATAATCAGCCTTGTTTATATCCGAGGGAAAGCACGCGCATGAACGTAATCTGGGGTTGTTTTACACCTAGTGGTTTGTTGTGATACTCTCTAAAATGGCAGAAAACCCAAAACTTTCTTGCAATCAATCACTGACACCAATTCAGATCTGCCTCCATCCAAACAAACACTGATGAAATTACCACTTATTTCTTTTTCGACAGTCTGTTTCAGTCTGTTGTTCATCGCAACACAAAGATCTGATCCTACTTCCGTTAGGTTGTAGCTTAGATTGCAATTTAGATTTTTGACTTAAAAAAACAACAACAATACTTAATTTAATTTAATAATTTTATTTAATTTTCCCAAAATATTCGGATTAAGAAGTAAGGATAGAATACAGCATTTAGGCGTTTTTTTAAACAAGGGGATATAAAGTGTGCTTGTTTTAAAATTGTGTTTACAGTATAATGAAATTAGTAGTTTAGTTTTCTTAACATATTGCTTTCAGCAACCAGCGTATCTTCAAAGAGAAATGGGGAGGAAATATAATTTTAAGCTGTTTTTCAAAGCAGTGGGTAGTGCCTGCACTTTACAAAGGGGGTTCAGGAAAAATCATTAGACTGTGACCTAGAAAGGAGGACCTTGAGAAAACACTGGTTTTAACGAAACACCCCTGCTCAGCAATCTTAACCTTCAGTTGTAGATTAACTGGGAGGTTTTCCTTGAACTCTTTGAAGTCAGTTTATTCAGCTGAAACGCAATCACGCCTCCAATACCTGAACTGTGGGCCGGATCTAGAACAATGGTAGGCCGTATGTTGGTTGAACATGACTTATCATATTGCATTTAAAATGGTCTATGTGCATAAAAAACAAAGCTTGAGGTAGCCTGTGGGAAAGACATGTTGTGTGTGAGATTGCCTCTAGAAAGGCTCTTTGAAGGTTTCTTGCCGATAAGGTCAAGTGAATGTGTGAACATGTTGGTTTTTATTTGCTTTTTCAAACTGACAGTCACGCTATTTTATACGTTTAACTGAATAAACTTTCTATAGCATTTGAATTTCCGCTTAATGTCTCCCACGCACAAAACAACACCTATACAAACCTCCAAGGAGACTATTTAGTTCATTTTGTTCATGTTTTAGTTCATTTCACCAAAGGTCTTTTCGATTTGAACTGAGGAGAATGCGATTAAATTTTTAGTTGCTACTTTGACATATTTACTGTACCTTGTCATTAGGAGGAGCAAAGCCTCAAGAGACAGAATGACATTTCACGTCTTTCCTCAAAGGTGAAGTGAATCCTGTTTATTCGCCATGTCACAGGCTTCTGCGAAGTCCAAAAATCTTTGTATTCTGCGAATCTCGAATTCTCTTTCATCAAAAGCGCGTTGACACATCCAATTATTCTGCAAAATGTCGGACTTTGAAGATGAGCCAGGTACTTCAACTCAGATCTGAATCTTCTGTCATTCTCGGTTAATTTCTTCGATCTGACAGGATTTCATCGAACTCATTTTCTTGCAGTTTAGAGATGTTTTCCCCGCTGGTGCTTGTTATGTTTTGTGAAAGCAACTTTCATAAATGCTTCAAATGAAACTTTGTTATTGCAAAGGTTCTTGTTGTTTTCTTGATCCGTATTTGTCAAAGTTGAAACATTTTAGACAACACACTTTTAAAGGGTATTTGTTGAGTTATTTTACTTTTCTTTTGTGAATCTTCTTTATTGGCCATGCTAGATGTTAGGATTGATGTATTTTTCTGGGATTTAAATGTGTGAAAGTACATAAAACAGGTGCTTCTTTTCAGCTTTACACACACGGACATTCATGTGAACTATAAAACACCTGGACGTGTGCGTCTCACCCTTTGCATGAAAGGGAAATTCGCTGAATGTGATGGGTTTGCAGAGCATGACAAGTGGACAGTGGAGGAAGGAGAGGAGGAGTGTGGGGTGGGTATGGTCTGTGTAGTGCTGCCAAAAGCAAACAAACCGCAGTCCACTGATAGCTCAGTACAAAGAAGCCAGAAGAGAACAGACCTATAGATTAAAGTCTCTCTCTTTCTCTTGCACACTTCCTCTCTCTTATTCTCTCTTAACATGCCAGCTGGACTGGACTGGACACACGATAAATGCCAAATGCTGATTGGACGCGTCTGTCATACAGATCAAGCTTTCTCTTTGTTATACAAAGATTTTTTTGTGTGTGTAATTCTTCTTTGTTCAGGAAGGATATTGGACGTAACACATAAATAACTAAATTGTTATCTAACATAAAATTAACAATGAAAAGTAGTTAGTTTTAAATGTATCATATCACTATATTCCCATCTTTAAAATAGTAATTTTTTTAGTTGTATTCTTCAATTAAACTAGTCTGCAAATATACTGTATATATATATATATATATTAGTATTCTAATTTAAAAAAACAGTATTAAATAAATCAATGAATGCATGTGTGTGTGTGAGTATGTATATGTACAGTATATATACATATACATATACAGTATATATACATATACTGTAGGAAAAGAGTTTATTTGCAAAAATAGATAACTTTTTCTACATTTTCAAAAATCATGTCTTTTATTATCTTATCACGTTTTTTATAGTATTTTATTGTGTTAGTTGTATTTTTTGTCATTTTGTTACCAACTGCATCTTAATTGGAATGCACAAAACTGCACAACTGATTTTTAAGAACTGTTAAAAACAGAGCTATCTATTTTTGCAAAGGAACTTTTCACATATTTACAGTATACATACACTTTTATTTTATTGTATCTGAATTATTAATATTTCATTTATCATAGATTGACAAGACATATTGCATTTTTATATGTATTATATGTATTTATATTATAGGTCATTTTTTCGTATAAAAGTTGTGTTTTGTACAATAGTTTCCCACATTCTGCGCATAAAACCAAAGCTTAAAGACAAGGAAAAAAATGCCATGAAATTCCAATTTTGGTTTTGTTAAACCACAACTTGTATTTGCATAATTCTACCAGATTGTAGAGATATGTATTATGTTTTTACTATAGGTTTTTATTTTGTATAATAGTTGTGTCCCACATTTTGTGGATGAAATGGTTACCAAAGCTTACCAGCAAGCTTAAAAAAAGCCACAAAATTCCTTTTTTTTTTTTTTTTTATTAAACTTCATCCTGCATTTACATAATTGTATCTGAATTCCGAATATTTAATTTAGAATAGATGGACTAGACATATTGCATTTTTCTATTATTTGCATCACTACATGGGAAAGAAAGCCTTGTTTGTGTGTGTGTGTTTGATGTCTGTGTGTGTGGCTGTCTGTGTGTGCAGATTGTAACTGGTAGGGATGCCCTCCAGGAGCGAGCCCTCACTTTGAATCCCACTTCAAACGCTGATGATAAAACAGACGAACACAGATAGAAAGCAGACAATCCTTTTTTATTTTAATTAGAAAAGAAGCAATTAGACCTGCGCTTCCCCTCGCCTCTGCATCACAGTTTTTGACTGATATCAAACTGTTCTTGTTGAGATGAATAAGGTACCCTCCATGAATTGGAGGAGTCAGCTCCATTAAATCTCAGAGGGCCATATTAAAGCTATTACTTCAAAGAGAAAGCCTTAGAATACTTCTGACAAAAAAACAGATAGAGCCGAGTCTAACTTTTGCATGATTGTACCTGGATTGATACAATCAGTACATGGCAAACAACTCCATCCAAATCATAACTGCACCTTTGATATTAATATTTACATGACTGCATGTTCGATATGTTTCTTCTGTTTGCTCTGTAGGGGGCAACAAGCTGAGAAACCAACATTTTCGCCTAAACTGGGCTTGGATCTCCCTGGAGAAAGAGTACTACCAGGTGGATGAGGAGAACAAGTTTCTGGAGGTGGTCTTGAGACGCAGAGGTTACCTTGGCGAGACTTCATTTGTTAGTAAGTGAGAGTGCTTAATTTCCCATCATGCACTACTGATAAGATTTTATCAAGCCCCTTTGTAGTGGAAAATAACTGTGACCTCTAATTTGCTGATTGGGGTCTCTTTATAACGCTATTTCAGGCTCTTTGAACTTCTATTGAGGTTGCTTCATTTGCATCAAGGCTATGCTTCCATCCACACTGATAATACTAGTTTTTATGACTCAAAATAGTGGAAATAAAACTCAGCAAGACACATATTATTCATTTTCCCCGCACACGAGAAAGGTCATAGGTCGAAGTTAAGCTATTGCATGCTATATTCACAAAAAAGCACATAATTCAAGGCAACTTCACTATGAGTTTCTGTTGTGTTGAAGAGATATGCTGAGTTTTGTATAGTCCAGAATTGCTCCAGAATATTTGAATTAATCATAGCCTTTTGCTGTCAAATATTTTTAATAAAATAATTTCAATTTAATTTAAAGAAATCTACAAAAGCTTAGGATAAAGTTTATTACTAGTTCAAATTATTTGTACAATGGTCGAAGTACAGTATTTTTATATGCTTTGGAAAAATTGCTCTCACTGATGTAAAAATTCACCTGAGAGTCATGGAAATGTTACTCCTTAATAGAAAATTTCAGCTTCTGGAATGAATGCTTATCTGATTTTAGGCTAAATCAGTTCCAGCAGCCCAACAGAGCTTGACATCAGCAATACCAAAGTCATGCGTTTGATGCCCAGAGAGCATCAGCGTTTCATTCATGCCCAAGAGGGAGTTTCCATTTGCATAACTACAACCTAGTGTGGAAAACACTCTAAAAATGAGAGTTACACTGTCAGGATCACACTGACAGCCCTCCACAAGCTCTGACGAAACAGATGAATATTCCATCCGCATGCTGAGCTTGACCACCATTCCACATCTCACCTCGGTTCCGGTCCAGGGCCTCTCGATAGGACGAGCTGCTAGCCTGCTGTTCATCTGCCACTTGCTGGGTCTGGATCAGAGACCTTCCTGTACTGAAGTGGGGAGATGAGGAAGCCTTTGAAATGATGATTTTTATTCAATTATTATTTAGATTTTTCACTCTCTTCCTCAGTTTCTCTTCAAGGACTGATGTTCTCTGAATAATTGCTTTTTACACAAGCATGTTATATGACATGACAGGACCCCTCCATTTTTGTACCTTAATATCAAAGCGCTTTTTTTCTAATTTTGCTTCAAATAAGTTATTTTTTTATTCTTCTTTGGCAACACAATTTCTCCTCCTTTGCCAAAGCTTTCTCACAATCTGGTCTTTCCTCTGGAAGTTTTCCTGGAAAATTATTATTCCCTGTAAGTTTTTATTTGTATTTTTTTTGTGGGATTTATAAATATCTCATTATGCTTTAGTGACCTTTGAGATTTCTGTGGTGGGGAGATAGGGTTGTTCGCTAGCTAATAATGCCCACCTGGCAACACCTGCTGTGAAGCTGCTGGCATCGTACAAACCTTTGTCAACACAAGTGGACAGAGATCCTCCAGTGGGACTGCCAGGCGAGGATGAGCATCTGATCTTCTGAGGGATCTGGAAGGACTAGACTTTATAGTTTTGACTTTATTCTCTTTCCAAAGAACAGCACACCGCACTGTTTGAAGCTTTTGTTACAGAATGGTTGCGTCACGCACACTGCAATGTCTCTACATTGGCTATTAACAAAGCTCTTCTGTGATTTATAGAAACACAGACGAGGTGATATAAACAGGAGTTTTCTCAGTCCCTTAACAGGGGTCTTCATTTGCTAGCACGCTTACTTGTATATAGCAGTTTGTTGAAAAGACACTAACAACGTTTTTGTCAGGGTACATCTGTAAAACATGTTCTTTTCACTCCAGTGCACTATAAAAAAATATATTTACTGTATTTATTTACCTTTTTATGTTATTTTGTTTATTTGAATAGTTTTAGTTAAAAGTTATATAGTTATATATTGTTATATATATATTGAGTTATATATTGATCCACTTAATAAGATTGTAATTTGCTTACATTTCTGTTTTTCATTCTTAAGGTATTGGTACCAAAGATGGTACTGCTGAAAAGGACAAAGACTTCAGAGGGAAAGCCCAAAAACAAGTCCAGTTTAATCCAGGTCAGACCACTGCTACCTGGAAAGTGCGCATCTTATCAGACAGTCTATATGAGCAGTCCGAGACCTTCCAGATTGTCCTGTCAGAGCCTGTCATGGGAGCACTGGAGCTCCCAGAGGCAGCAACCGTGGAAATTGTTGACCCTGGAGATGGTGAGCTCAAAGAAAAAAAAAATAAAAATCAAAACATGGGTTCCAGGTGCTGGGAATGGGTTAGGGTAGCAACAAAGGTTAGTATGTGGGTTCAAAAGACAGCCTTATGCAGAGAAACGCTAAGCAAACAAGTACAGACTTAAAGTCTGTTACTCAGTCTAATCTTATCAGTCTAAAGATGCCGATATCCAGTATTATTCAAAGGTTAGCAAGATTTTTAAATGTTTTTTTTTATTTAAGTCACTTACTATGCTTAATAGGGCTATGATTATTTGATAAAAAAATTTTTTTTCAAATTCAGTGGCGGAAACAGTCTCCCATATTGTAGACTTTAGATATCAATCAAATATCTGAACTCAAATATCAAATATTATAATCAGCATGGAATGTCATTGTAGTCATTGAGTTAATTCTAACTGATACAGATGAGAAAATGTAAAACGGGACTTGATGTTATCAATTAGAATTAATTAGATTTCCTAAAAGTGGTTGGAGACGATGGGTTAAAAAATAAAAGTGATTGGCTATGTCAGCCAAAAAGGACAGCAGTTTTTTTCTTGTGAATAGCTTGCAATGATGAAACTTAGATAACATGTATTTAGGCAGTAAATTAGGTCTGTTTTATTGCATTATTACTCTAGTAGATTAACAAAATTAGAAGTATTGGTTTTGAGATTTCATTTGCTGGGCATTTCCTGGCAGACACTGTAATAATTTGTGCATGAGACAAATAGGAGACCAAGCCAAGGTAAGCCAGAAAAAGTGGAAAAGGATTGTCGGTGGGAACGGACATTACAGCTGTCACCCGTCTGTACATTGCAATCATAGCATAATATCTCCAGAATAACATCCTGGTGCGTCCTCATCAAAACACAGCAGTCAAGCCTCAGAAGTTGTGGCAGGATCTATGGCTGATTTAGCAGAAGCAGTCCCTTTGTTCTCTGATCTGACTGAATGAGCCATTCCATAGATCTCCATAGATCTCTTGCACTGCTTAAGATGGCAAAACTGACACCTGATTTCCCCTAAAATACAAGACATATACATACACACACACATCCTTTTTAAGCCACATTCATCAAAGATCAATTTCGATCTTCTCAATCTTTTTTTTCAGTGCTTACTTAAGAGGATAACATTACACAGTCTATTTGAGCTGAAGTACAGAGATCGATGAGAGGCACATAGCGCTGCAGTCACTGTGGCCTCATATGACATTTATCAGTTACAGAGATAAGTCTGTGTTGTTCCTTATTCGCAAGGACATAAAAACAACTTGGTACCACAGTCTGAAAGGTTAAATCTCATTTAATTATCTTCAACCTCTATGTGCAAAGAAAGCTTTATGCAGATTTGAACAAGGAATATAAGTCTCTTTTGACAGAAAACCCACATAGCTTAGTGGGTGTCCTTAGAGAGCTGCTCAGCCATATAGTGCCTGAAAATCAAGTCTTATATACGTAAAGGGGATTCATTTGTTTGAAGTGGGGACTGTACAGTCGGCAAGAGTTTTAAACCCACAAATGCTCACAAATAATAACTTTTATGCTGTCTTCTGGGTTTTCAACTACAGTAGGATTCATGTGATTGTTTTAGCCATTCCAAACCCATCTGATAAGGTTGTTCGTATCTCTCCCGCTAGAAAACATCAATGGTTGAGGATTTTTTTATCATGAAAGTTGGGTCTGTTAAATTATTATACGGTTCTGAACCTTTTGACAGCAACAGAGAGAGATCAATCCTGCTTTAAAAACATTGTAACAGAATCTAAGTTAAAAATAATTTTTTTAAAGGATTGAAACTTTGAGGAATAAAGTGTAAAGTTCTGAAAGAACTTCAGATCTGAAAGGCAACCGATTCCACCTGGACTCCTCACACAAATTGTGTATTTTGCATGTATTTGTTCTAAATTTGATACTTGCTTTTTGCCCTAGAATCCACAGTGTTCATCCCACTGGCTACATACTCGATTGAGGAAGATATCGGAGAACTTCTGATTCCTGTTCGAAGATCTGGAGATGTCAGTCAAGAGCTCATGGTTGTCTGCTTCACACAGCAAGGTTAATTTCAAGTAGTTACAAACCTGCATGAAAGAAGGTATTGTGAAAAAAGTTTGTAACCAGGCTGTTTTGGGTCATCATTGAAAAAATACAATGGAAGTCAATGGTGACCCAAAAAGCCTGGTTACAAACTTTTTTTTTTAAATATCTTGCTTTGTGTTCAGCAGAACAAAGAAATGTGAGCAAATGATGACAGCATTTCCATTTTTTGGGTGAACTATTCCTTTAAAGGGATTCCCATTACTTACAAACCAAATCAAACTTCATGAATTAGAATTTTTAAGCTCAAAAGATTTCTGCAACTACATTTTTTAACTTTTAAGTGGCGTTTATCCCTGACTAAACCTGTGAGATTCAATTTGTATGCTCACAACTTCCTCTAATCTTCCCTTTATTCTCATCCATGCAGGTACAGCCAAGGGCACGGTTCCCACCATGGTGCTTTCCTATTCTGACTACATTTCTCGACCCGAGGAACACCACAGCGTGCTGCGTTTCGATAAGGGTGAGACAGAGAAGCACTGCCGTGTGGTCGTCATCGATGACTCTCTCTACGAGCCAGAGGAAAGCTTTAATGTGACCCTCAGCATGCCCATGGGTGGCCGTCTGGGTCAGGAGTTTCCCACCACCAGGGTCACCATCCTACCTGATGCAGATGACGGTGAGGTGCTTCACTATGCTGGAGTTAAACTTTTTTGGTTTGCTTGCTATTGCTATTTATATAAGTTTTGTAACATTTCACCAAGAGAGCAAGTATAGTTTGAGTTTGATGATCAGAGGATTTAAAAAAATTATCCAGTGTGACTCTGCAGTGCATAGTGGAAAATATAATTGCAAGAGTTTGTAAGAGTTGCAGGACTTTTCAAGTGGTTTTTTACTTAATCAGTGATGTCTTGGACTGTTTAATGTGCACGGAAGACTGGAATATTCTTCATGTAAAACATTTATGAAGTTTTTCAGGCAGGTAATCATATATGACAAACAATTATTTTAAATCTTTAGAGCACTCCCAGGCTAAAAAACATTTTCATGACAGGTTCTTCCATTCGAGGCTGCTGCTTGGGAAGCTGTCGGAGGCTTTGTTTTAACACAGTCCCGTAGCGATCCAGCCCAGAAATTTGAAGCCAAGATCACACTGAATGTTTAATCTAAATTCATAGGATTTATTGAACACCACAGCAAACCTTGAAATGATTTTCCAGCCATAATTCATGAAGTATAAAAAGCAAAGAATGGTGGAGTCTCACCTTAAAGTGGGGAGAATGGATTTTTTTGTCTGTGGAGAGATAGTATTATTCCAATATGGTGTTGTGGATTTCTTTCTTTCTTTTTGTGCCTGAAAGAGCCACCTGTCTGAACATTTCAAAGAGAAGTTTAGCTTATTTGTGGGAATATTGTTTGAAAATGAAATTCAGTTCTGCTGGGAAATAATTAATGGTTTCTAAAAAAGTACTCTCTCTCTCTCTATATATATATATTTCTTTAGGCCTAGTTATAATTAATGTAATTTTAATGCATTATAAGAGTTTCATAAAATCTTTGACTAAAATGAAAATAATCGACTTACCTGCATCTTGCACAAAATATGTTTTTTTTTATTAATTATACAATGGAATTTAATAAAATCAACTGACTTTTAGAATACTAAATCAATAAAAAAAACTATGTGTGAACATAAAATCAATGGGGCATTCTGTGCAAACAAAGATAAAGATTAGATGATCATCTGATTTTGTTTTTTAGTTGCAACTGTCCTTTTAAGAAAATACAATTGACCTTAGTCCTTTGTAATTTTTACATTGTTTTCTTTTTTGTGATAAACAAAGCATAACAGATAAGATAATGTATATTTTTTTACTTAAGGTTTTTTAAGTTTTGGTTTAATCTAAAATGACTTTAAATGTGCATCAAAAACAAGGCCATTCATTATGAAGCTGAAAGCTGTCCTCAGGCGTGTACATGTCTACGAGGGCACATGTGCGTCTGTGCCCCAGAAAGCACCTTATCGCTCATCTCCAGGCATAGTTACAGGTGCTGTTCTCTATCATATCTCCCCACGGTGCCTCTTTTGTTCAGCACCTCCGGGCCTCCCCTCCTCTCACAGCTGCCCGGCTATCTCCTGAGACCGATGCTTATCCTGCACAGACAGGGTAGACTGGAAGTAAAAGATTCAACAAAACCGCTGATTTTTTAATTTTTACCTACAAGAAACTCAGATTCTGCTGGGAAGGAGCCCTCAAGTTTGTGGGAGGTCTGAACTCTATTTGCATTTACACGCACACACACACACAGCTGGAAGAAATATCTTTGGTGAATTCAATTTATTCAGTTTGCTTTTGATGTGTAACAGCGTTTGAAGTAATTTTGTTTTACACAAGCAAATCTTTCATTAAAAATCTCATGGAAAACAAAATGTTGAGGAAATCAGATGATGGACAGGTTATGGATTGAAGCTTTCCTATCTCTGGGCTATTGAATCTCAAGATAGATTGTGTTTATTGCTATTTATGGCAGGGTTTTATGGTGGTGAAAGTGTCCTTCTTTTTAGAGGACAGAGGTTAGATGCCTGAAATTCCCAACAGTTGGTCGCTGCGATGTAATTTAAAACGTTTGCGTGTCGAAACGCAGTGTTTGAGTCTCCAGGGTCAGGTCTCCAGGTCTCTAGAGATGTCAGCACAACTGTGGTGCCCGTTAATGTCTCTGTCAAGGTTTTTTTATGAGGGTGGACTTCATGGAATATTTTTAATCTGTAACCCTGTCCAGAATGTCACCAAGCCATTCCATATGTCAGGAAAGTGAAATACTGACAGGAAACCTTGGTGGTTGAAAGTAGTTTCATTCATGGTTCCATTTTCCTTCTTTTAGGTGATAATTCACGTTTCCTGACAGACAGACAGACAGATAGATAGATAGATAGATAGGAAGCCTCTTACATATATATATATATATATCAGTTTGCAGGTTGATCCTATTTCATGCGGCTGATTTGTAAAGTAGAAAAACACAAGGTGGAGGACAGCATTGCCGTGTAGAAACTGGCTTTGTTTGCATCTTCATTGTTTTCTTGTTTTCCAGTTCAGATCCTTGGCTGATGTTAAGATTTCCAGATTTTCAAAAAATGAGAGAGAGAAAGAGAGAGAGAGGGAGCCTGGAGCTACTGTCTGACAGCAGTGCTGGTTCACTTCTGCAAATGACGCATACACCTGAAACATGATCGACTGTTTTTAGAAAAGACATCTCCGTGTCAGCTTATTGAGTGCCACCTACTTAGCGTATTTAGAGCACGCAAAGAGAGAAACAACACCCGGTAACAATAGTCTGCTTTACTGCTAGACTGGACTTTACTGCTGCGGGTTAAATAATATTTTGGGGAAAGGTCGCACTGCCCACAAGGCTACAGGTGCCGACCCATTTTGGTACCTTAAAGGCACATATTAGTACTTAAATTGTACATATTTGAATCTAAAAGGTACAAAAGTGTACCTTTTGAAAAGGCATCCCCACAGTGACAGCTTTTGTACCTTTATTTCTGAGAGTGTACAGTTCACACACATATGTTTGTTTTTCTATCCAAGTTGAGACTTTTTTTTAATTCTATTGTTTTAATGCAGAGAAAAGGGCATTTTCTGTTCTCTGTCTTTACCCCTAAACCTAACTCTCATGCAAACCTTTTCAGGATTTACACTCCTTATATTTGGTTTTCACAAGTCTTTTGTAATTAACAAGAATCAGCTGACAGTGTGGTGGGCATGTTTTCACACGCTGCGGTAATTGCCTCTGGATATGGCAAAAATCACCCTTGCATGCATCAAGAAAGAACCACTTTTGAGTTTGTGTAACTAAAACAAGAGGATACTTGTACTTCAGGATAAGGCTTACTAATATACTGCTTGATGTCAGGCTGTGAATATGTGCTGGGCTAATAAAGCTATTCATTATGGACCACTTGGAGAGAGAGATGTGAAGGGAGGATCCGGAGAAAGCAAAATGAGTGTAGGTGGCTGTCTGTCTGGAGCCTGTTATTAAGATATAGTCTGCCGATTCTGGGTCAGCCTGCAGGAGACGAAGCGGATGTCCTGTGGAGAAGCTGGTGATCGAAGGGAATTGCTAGGTCACATTTGTTTTGTCATCTGTTTGTTCATTCTTGGGCGTACATTAACGGAAGAAATATTTTGTCAACAATAACAAAAATTATGCTTCAAGGCAAAATTAAAATGGATAGTTCAAAATGTAAACAGTTGACGGTAACCATTGAATTCCATAGTATGGATAAAAATATACTGGCTACAATCACCTGCTTGGTTACTAGCATTCTTTAAAACATATTTTTTGGGTTCAACTGAGGAAAGAAACTTATACAGGTTTGGGACAACACAGGGTTGTAACTAAATATTGAAAGAATAATTATTTGGGTTATAGCTATTTCTTTAAATCATTTAAAATAAATACATAAAGTTGATGCAAAAACATAATTTTTTTATATGCACTTTATATATTTTTTCAATATAATGAGTCCAGCTCTAAGTGATGGTTTAAGGTCATTGCAAGGGGACATAACATCTCCATTCTGTCCATCAGGGAATGAGGGTTATATACGTAAAAAGACGTTCCCTGTCTGTCAGTCACTACAAGTCATACTCACACGCTGTCATACTCACCGAATCTAACTCCACACAAAGAAAATACATTCTCTGCACAGGGGAAAGCTTGCTCTTTTTCCAGTTGCCCTGAAGCCCCAACTGGCTGAGGTGCTGAAGCACCAGGTCCCTGTGCTCACACAAGTTCTCTCATGACTGGGCCAAAATGAGCCAGTCTTCAAGATAGTTGAGGATTTTGACACCCACTTACATTAGCGGGGCAGGGGCACCCTCCGTGACTTTCGTAAAAAGACCCGCGGAGACAGGGAGAGGCCGAAGGGGAGAACTTTGTACTGCCATGCTCGACCCTCGAACACAAACCACAGAAACAGTCTGTGCCTAGAAAGAATCAACTCATGGAAGTACGCATCCTTCCGGTCGATCGCTGCAAACTAATCCTGAAGCTGAAAACACATGACAATGCGTTTCTGTGTGAGCATTTTAAATGGAAGCTTCTGCAGGGCTCGATTCAAAATGCACAAGTCCAGAATCAGTCGAAGGCCACCACCTTGAGTGTGCCACTGAAGTCTCGAGAACGCCACATCCAAAAACATCCAAAAGCCTGGCCTTGTCTGAGTCCCTCATCTCAGGCAGGTTGACCAATAGATTGCGCTCTTGGACCACCAAAGAGGACATCACCTTACCTAGGGACCGTGCGGAGAGTTCCTGTATCAACCCAGCCTGGGCCGCAGCACTGTAGGCCTTCACAGCGAGAGCTGCCATGGTCCTACAGGCCTTGGGCGGGAGCCTGGGATGATTCTGCCAGGTGACGGCCTTTTGCAGGCACATGTACACCGCAACCGCTCTCTCCACCTGAGGAATATCCTCATAGCCCCTGGCCGCCCCACCATCGAGGGTGGTGAGGATGGAGGACGATGAAGAGTGGCTTCTGGCTGACTTCGTCAACTCCCCATGCAACGTCAACAATGCCTCATCTTCCGCCTTGGCTGACGATAGCCCGTCCCCCGATGCAGCAAGCGACATCTGATCTTCCCTCTGCGCTCCAAACTAAATATAAGGACCGCCCTTGAACGGCCCCACCGAATCTCCTGGAAGCCTGATAGGACAGCTACTGTGGGAGGGGTGAGTGGTCCGCGGGGCTGGACCCGGCGGAGAGGCATTCACAGTCACCCTCAGATCACCCAGAGTGCCAGCTGGGGGTCCTCTGCCAGTAGCAGTGAAGCCAGGCCAGGTGGAAACAGAGGGTCATCCTGAAGGACGGCAAGGCGGGGCATGGCTTCACAATGAAGACATCCTCCCTCCGTGAAGGCATCTTCAGCATGATGGAGACCCACACAGTGAAGACATTCTCTGTGGCCGTCATTGGGGAACAGGTAACACCCACAACCAAGAGGGCACGGCCGAAACAGCATCTTGAAAAAGACGCAAAACGACTGTGTTCATAAACTACTCTTTTGTGAAACACCCAGGGGATTCGCTTGACAGGGAAAAAGCTGATCATGTCATTGATGCCACAGAGAACAACTTCAGCTTCCTCTTCGTTGCAGCACTTCGAAGTTCAGAGTGGTTGCACCTGTCGCCAACAGTTTTTTTGCAATTGAAATACACATGTCTGCATGTTTTATTTGAAAGAGAATTACCTGTTCTGGTGCTTTTTTAAAAGAAAATTACAGCAAATCAATTCAGCTCCTGTGGAAATGTGTACAGTGTTTTCTTGAAGAGAAACACTTAGTGCTGTGTTAATGTGCTCTGCCATTTTCTTCTACCCAGAGTTTTTTGCTTTTTATAAATGCTGTCTCTCTGTGGGAATGCTAAAGAAAGTTCAAGCACACATGTCTGCATTTAGATGTGTGAAGCCACACGTTCTGCTTCTCTCACTGTGTATGCACATACAGAATTGTATATAATACTATTATTATGTTATATGATTTATAAAAATAATTTTATGCTATAGAATTAATTATAATGCTATAGAAATGTATATTTGTGTGTGTGTGTATGTGTGTATAATTATATATAGTATGTACTATATACTATATGTACTGTATATTATATACAGTATGTTCTTCCACACTGCCTGAATCAATAATTTCTTTTTAAACGTTGCTTTATAGACAGAGGCATTATCATGTTAGAATAAGAAAGGATCCTGTGCAAACTGTTACTATAAAATTAGAAGCACGCAATTCCCTAGAATATCATTATATGCATAAATATTAAGGTTTGCACTCATGGAAATTACTAAAGTTGTCAGAACTGTTCATCGGAAGGGGGTGACCCAATACCTTTGGCAATATAGTGTGTGAGTATGTGTGTATATATATATATATATAAAATCAAATGAAATTTTCACACGCACATATATCTATATATAGTAAAATTTCATTTACTCCTTTTTCTTATTTATACATTTAAGTATAATGATTAAATGAAAATGTACTTTTTTATCATGGACATTTTTTTAAACCAAAACATTTTGAACCGAATCTCTCCCCTTTACAATCTGCATTGTGCACAAGAAGAATCAGCAAACAGCAAACTCTGAAGCATCATTTTTATGTACAAATTGTGTGGTTATTATGCAAAATACTGAGAGAAAGAATTGACAAAGAAAAAAATCGAATAAACTGCCATGGGTGGGAGTCATACACTAAACAATAATTTAAATTTGGTTCTTTGATTACATTTCCCTTGCTTTTGATTACATTTACTTTGGCTTTTTTCACTAGGAGTTTTAATTACAGTGAGTTGAAATGAGGTTAGAGGAAGCTATGCGTTAACATCTCCTGGGTCTGTCCTTGTGAAAGCTTTGCTGGCTGGAGTTACTTTGAAGAGCAGCGTTTGACCAAAGCTGTCAACTGTGCAATGAGGTAGAATACAGCTAAGAGTGTCAGAGCATATATAGTGTTCAGACCAGATCATTCAAGTTTTGGAAAGATAATGCATTAGCATACCAGTCTGCAGTTCATATAAAGGAAAGAAAACCCTCAGTAGTTCAAATTTAGCCCACTAGCATAATGGCAGCCTGCCATGGGTAACCTAATCTACTCAGTGAAGCCCCTGAGTTTGGGTTTGGGTCATGTAGGTGCCAGTGGTTTGCTTTTCAGTTAATGGACTGTGGTGCTTTTGAAGCTCACTGTTTGTCCCTTTTACAAATGATCCTTATCTGATTGCGGGAGCAGCAAGACACACACCAAAGCGCACTCACACAACAAGCCAAACCAAAGCACTCATTTCATATCACCTTCCGATCGCCCACAGTACTTCATGTCTCTGCAGGGACAGGCACTGGCAGTGCCAAGGCAGATCATGCAATTATATTTAATGTGTCTCCAAGACCTAGATAAAGCTAGAGATAACAGCCTCTGTTTTTCTGAAGTGTGCACTTTATAATGGGATTTTCACCACATGAACAATTTAGTCTTATTTTCGCCCTTAGACTCAAACCTCTAGGCTGTGCCCAAAGATGTATTTACCCCTCAGAAGCTTTAACACAACTTCACACGAACATAACATGCATTTTATTGCAGGTAAAGCAGGTCGACTTTTTGTGTTTCTTAAGTTTAGTCTTTGATCATTAAGGAAATTTGGTAATTTAGTAGTTTCAGCACATTAAACAGGAAATATAAAACACAATATAATTACTTTGGCTCTTACTTTAGGCAGTACTAATCAGCTGCATTGGGACGGAACAGAAAAGCAAGCTTGGGGTTGGTATTTATATATTGTTTCTATTTCAGCATATGGCTGCAAAAAACGTAGTTATTTTTGGTTATTTACTGTTTTCAACAAACCTCATAAGGTATAAGAACATTCTGTGAAAATGTAGTCTTGAAATCAAACTAATGTTTAATGTTATCTCACAATTCAGTTCTGAGATTTTCACCTGGATTTAACAGACAGGGTAAATTTATTCCTCTGTTGGCAAAACTGAAGATTGGAAATTATTCTGATATGCTGATATAGTAATCAGGAAACATTTTCTAACATTATTAATGTAGTTGTATTGCTTAATATTTAAGGGTTCTTTGATGAATAGAACGTTTAAACGAAGAGCATTTATTAAAAACAGACATCTTTCGTTATCTTGTAAATTACTTTACTGTCATCTTTGATCAGTTTAATGTCTTCCTGCTGAATAAAAGTATTAATATTCTTAAAAATTATTTAACCAAATATTTAATTATTATTGGAAAATCTTACCAACATCACAAAAATTATGTACTAATTTTATTTTATTTTATTTATAACTGTATACTGTATGGTTATAAAGTGTATAGGTTACTTACGTAACCACTGTTCCCTGAGACATGGAACGAGTACTGCGTCTGCTAAGACGCATGGGGAAAACTCCTTTTTCCCCCTAACTGAAGCCTATTTTAAAACGCAGTTTTATTATTTACTAAAACTGCACGGTTGTTGGCCGCTGTATAGGGGACTATTTTTAACCATTGGGCAAGGCGTGATGTCTCTGTGCCAATGGCAGCAGGTGGCGCTATGGTGGTGTGATGGGGCGTGTCCCTCGTCTATTTAATGCCAGGGACCATCAGCCATCTTCAGGTTATTTCAACTGAAGCGACGGCCTCTCATAGCACGGCCCGGAACGCAGTACTCGTTCCATATCTCAGGGAACAGCGGTTACGTAAGTAACCTATACGTTCCCTTTTGACATTTCATATAAGTTCTCAATGCCCTGACCGGGCAGAGAGGGTTAGATTCCTGGCCCTCGGAGGGCGGCAAAGCCGCTAGAGAAACCACCTGAGCTCTGAACGGTGTAGAGAGTACTTTAGGTACAAAGCCGTGCCTTGGTTTCAGGATGACTTTCGAGTAATTTTGCCCAAACTCAGAAGTGGAAGGAAGAAGTGACACGCATGACACACTGCCAGCATTTCCAGACAGTTTATGTGTAATTTGCTGTCCTCCTCTGACCACAGGCCGGAGGCCGGCGAGCCCTCGTACA